>JAQHUG010000063.1:894665-952582 GCA_028555095.1 Dicrostonyx torquatus
GAGACACATGCACCGTGATGTGGCATGTGTACAGTGAGGTCCCTCGGAGCTCGGAGCATACACACTGTGGTGTGACATGTGTGTACAGTGAGGTCTCTCGGAGCTAGGAGACACATGCACCGTGATGTGGCGTGTGTGTACAGTGAGGTCCCTCGGAGCTAGGAGACACATGCACCGTGATGTGGCATGTGTACAGTGAGGTCCCTCGGAGCTCGGAGACACACGCACCGTGATGTGGCGTGTGTGTGTACAGTGAGGACCCTCAGAACTCGGACGATGCAGGGCTTGCTAGGGTAGTCGCTTACTGAAAACTATCTGGTGCAGGACAGTGAGTTCAAGTCACACATTGTGAAAGTGCACATGTCATATTATGTTTGCATTTTCATAAAGAACTTTAGAAGGATACAGCAAATACAATAAAACTGTTTATGTTTGGTGGTGTAGAAGCAGGGAAGGTGAGTGAATGGATGGGACTAGGACTCTACTGTGCATTTCCTTACATTTTAACATGCTTTTATATATTTAAAATGAGGTTAAGCCCACGAAAAATGTAGGTGGCTTAATGATGTGTGCATGCATAAAAGGGAAGTGGGCATCTGGGGTATAGAGGACACAGTGGATTCTGGGAAAGCCTTGCCTGCAGGTCATCTGTTCTACCCCCAGCTTCTGTATAACCCAGCAGAGAAAGCATTACTCTGGCGAGTGAGAAATCAAACTGGTTCAACAGGGAGGAATGGGGAAAAGTAAGAAGCAGTGGGGCTGGAGAGAGGGCTCCATTCCAGAATTCTGAGCTCCCAAATCTGGGCTCCCTCCTCTCTTGCAAGGAAAATAGGAAGCTGCCCTGTTCCTTCCTTTCCTTCTGCACACTACCTCCAGGTGAGACCACCCCTGTAAAAGCAAGGAATCCACGATAGCTGGGCTCGTTCACAAGGAAACAAGAAGACAGAGGCTGAAGGGGTGCCAAGGCTGCCACCAGGCTGCTGCTCAGTGGCCAGGGCCAATTCTGCTTCCCACTGATCAGCCCTGGTCACGGAGCTGGGGAGTATCTTGGCCATCATACCATGTTATGTGGTGGAGGTGTTGGAACATCGGGTTGTTGAGAGTGCAGAGGCAGGTAGGAGGGCAGGTAGGGGGGCAGGTAGGAGGGCAGGTAGGAGGGCAGGTAGGGGGGCAGGTAGGGGCTCTCAGACTACAGTGCCACTCACATTTCCAGAACCATGACGATGTTGGCCTTTTCCTCAAAGGCATCCACACACTGGACCAGCTTGGGGTGGTGGAGGCAGTTCATGATGCTGATCTCCTGCCGGATATTCTCCTTCTCCTTGGCAGAATAGGCCTTAAAAAACTTCCCTGCCCAGATTTTTCCAGTTTTCTTTTCCACAAGTCGGAAGACTTGTCCAAACTTCCCGCTGTCAACGAGAGGAAAGAGAAAAGCCGAGTTGAGTTGAGTTTTCTATGACGCTGGGGGTGGGGGCAAACTGCAGCCCGTGAGGCAGATCTGGCCTTACTCTTTTTACAGTAGAGACTTACCGGACACACCACACACCTGCTCACTTACATGTTCCCCACGGCTACATAGTTGAGTAGTCGTGATCCAGGTGTGTGGCTCAGACCTAAAATACTCTTGACTAATGAAGAACATCCTACTTCATCTTAAGGGTGGACTTCTTCCCTTCCCTGTGCCGGGACCCCTGAAGAAGGACTGAGGTCCTCCTCTAAAACCAGAACTACTGAACGGCTGTCCTCCCTCCGCTCTAGCACAGATGCTCTGGAGGGCAGGACGGACCAGCTTCCCATGCCAGGAGCAGAGACTTCTTATTCCAACAGGACGACTTCTTCCCCAGACCTGGTAAGAGGCCGACATTGTGCCCTCGGTTCCCCCAAACCACCAGAAATAAAAGCTGAGCCATATTGTCTTTTTTTATCCTTAAAAAAAATATATATCCCAGAGTATCCTCAAACTAATGATGACCTTGACTTGAAACTTCTGATCCTCCTGCCTTCACCTCCTGAGTGCTGGGCTGTGCACCATCACATCTGGTTTATGTGGAGCTGGGGGTGGAATCCAGGCTCTTGTGCCTGTTAGTCAAACACTCTATTAACTAAGCTACCTGCCCCTACCCCACCCCACCATTCACTTAAATTCTTATACTTCTCCAGAGAGTGAGAGCTCAGAGAGATGCATAGCTTGTTGGTGTGTGAGCAGTGGCATCTTTTATGTCCTAGGGAGGGAGGACCAGTCAATGGCAGCACAGGACTAGTTCGTCTAGAACTGTGAGGTTCATGGGGCATTCTTGACAACCCCAAAGTTGGCGCAGCTGCAGAGAAAGTGCTTGCCAGGCCCAGCTACTTCATACCCAATGCAAGGGATGCTAAAGAGAACTGATTCAGATCTGGTCCTTGTGTTTGAGGGCTGTGCTGGGGGCAGAGGCACAGAAGGTCTGGCCTGAGGCTCCTAGAGGGCGGAGTCTATAGAGAACCACAGGAGTAGCTCCAGAGAAGGGCCCTGGCAAGGGATGGGCTTGTGGGTCATTCCCTCCTGGTCTATAGACATTCAGTGGGAGGAAGCTGGGTTTAGGAAGCACTGGGGTGAACTGGGGTCCTGCACCACCCTCACCCTGGGGCCCAGGGGCAGTTGGGAACTCCACTTACGATCCTAGTCGCTCTTCAATGTCATACACATCAGATACTTTCTGTTCAGTGTTAACTGTCACTGTCCGATAATCGACCTCAGGTTCCTTTTCGTCTGCAGGGCACAGGTCAGGGTGAGCATGAGCCATCAGATTCCCCCTTCTCAGCCCCATCCATCCCAGGAGCCTGTCCCAAAAACAGCTGCCCTCACTCACCGTCATCTGACACTTCCACTTCATCCTTTGGCTCTGGGGAGACAAGGAGAGACAGAAAGGACATGGTGGTTAGTACTGAAGGCCATCTAGAGCAAGGCATGCTGTGGGCTTTTCCAGCTTCCAGCACACCTGGATCGTATGGGCATCCCCTGAAGTGGGCCGGTCCATACTGTAAAAACAGCCGGATGCAGATTGGCAAGTTCTGGCCTCCTCGTCCCAGCCTCACTCTGCCACCATGTCTAACTGTCACCCCCTCCTCTCACCCAATGACCCCCCAGACATCTCCCCTTCCACATTTCTTCCAATCATTTTGGTATTTCAGAACATACACACCACTGTGACAGTCCCGTTTTTCCATGGCTTGGAAGCGAGCAACCTATAATTAGTTTCATTGTTAAGTCTGTTTATACGTTTGTTGAACATTTGTTATTGAATTCCAGCAGTATAGCAAGCATCTTGCCAGTTATGTGGGCACATGACATAACACACACACAAGGCATAGTCTCCCACCCTCCCTGAAGCTTATCATTTCCTAGTACAGGCAAAAACATAGACACTTGAAGTAAGCATCAATTACACATGTCACAGAATGAGACAGATACCAGTGTGGCGCCGGAGGCACAATGAGAAAGGTGACGCAGCACAGAATGGTGATAAAGCCTGCAGTTGCTCTCAGAAGGAGCCTGTGAGTGCCTCCCAGAAGACAGGAGACAGGGAGGGTGAACGAGGGCACACAGGTGAAGCCAGTGTCCATGAGTGACCCGTGCCAGCTGCTCTCATGCATATGCCAGGAGCCATGGCTAGGGAGGAGACAGGTTAGATGACCCCCGACCTTGTCTACTTCAGAGCTCTAGGGTTTCCTCTGCTCGGACACACATATAACTTCCTGATCTTGGCTGAGTATCTTTCCCTTTCTGGACCCCAGGTTCCTTGTCTGTAAAAGGAGCTGTACAGGTGACTTCCAGTGGCCTGGCTAGCACTATATGGCACGTTGTGTAATGCTTTGTACCTTCAGCCATCGTGGGGACCATGACTGATGAATGGAAGAAGGGAGGTGTCCTGAGGAAACAGAGAGAGAGGACATGGCAAAAATCAAAGTGATGACAGGGTCATTAAAATGGAAATGTGTGAGTATACAAGGGAGTGTGTGCAAGTGTGAGCATGTATGCACGAGATGGTGTGTAAGGATACGAGCACAATGATAGTGTGGAAATGTATGAGAGCATGAGTGTATGCAGGGGGCAGTGTAGAGGATTAACATAGAAGCGTGTCAGTATGAGTGTGACATGTTAGAAGAACGTGGGTGTGTGAGCGTGTATATGTGGGACAGTAAGGAAGTGTATATGTGGAACAGTGTGGAAGTGCGTGAAGATGGGTAAGAGGAGAGTGTGGCTGTGTGGGACTGTGTGTGAGTGTGCACACAAGGCATAGTTAGAAACTGTGCAACATCACCATCTGTGGGGCTATCGTGTGGGAATGTGTGTGAGTGTGCACACATGGCATAGTTAGAAACAGTGTGACATCATTATCTGTGGGGCTATCGTGTGGGACTGTATGTGAGTGTGCACACATGGCATAGTTAGAAACAGTGTGACATCACTATCTGTGGGGCTATCGTGTGGGACTGTATGTGAGTGTGCACACATGGCATAGTTAGAAACTGTGCAACATCACCATCTGTGGGGCTATCGTGTGGGAATGTGTGTGAGTGTGCACACATGGCATAGTTAGAAACTGTGCAACATCACCATCTGTGGGGCTATCGTGTGGGACTGTATGTGAGTGTGCACACATGGGATAGAAACAGTGTGAAATCACTATCTGTAGGGCTATTGTATTGTGTGTGAGTGCTGAGAGGGTATGTGTGCGTGGGATAATGGACAAGTGTGTGAGAGTAAATATGTCTAGAGGAGTTTTGAAGTGTATGATGATGTTGGTGGGTGTGTGTGGAGTATTATGGAATGGTGGGAGTGTATGTGAGGGGAAGCCTGGAGGTGTGAGTGTGTAGGCGTGTGAGCACATTTGCATAGGATAGAAGGGGACTGTGTGACTATATGTGTGTGTGACAGTGTGGAAGTGTGTGACTGTGTATGTGGAATGACACAGAAGTGTGCGTGAGACAGCATGGGAGTGTATGGTTATCTATGTGTAGGTTGGTGTGCAAGTGTCTGGATGTATGTCTGTAGGTTGGTGTAGAAGTGTAACCACATGCATGTGGCATAGTGTGGAGGCATGTGAGTGTGGATAGTACAGTGATACATATAAGAGTGAAGACACGTGTGGGTGAACATGCATGTGTGGGAGACAATGTTGGTGTAAAAATGTGAAATATGCGTGTGAGGAATAGCATGGGCACGTACATTTTCCTGAGTGCCTTTGTATGTGTGTGTGAGGGAGAGTATGGTGTGTGCAAATGTGTGTACAGGTGTGAAATAAAATCAGTGCGTAAGTGTCAGTTATATTAGATGTGTGTGTGACAGAGAGTGTGGAAGTGTGTTAGGGTGTGGGAGTAAGGCGGGAGGAAAGGCTGACTGGCTGAAGCTGCCACCAGAGCTAGGCTGGCGGGGGGCACCTGTGGGGTGCTTGTCTTGTGAGAACAGTGTACAGAGGGCCTGGCAGAAGGCTGGTAGGGAGGGCTGTGCACCAGCGTGCTGCATTCTGCAGGACTTTAAAAGGTCCTCGTCTGCAGTGGAGGTGAGGGCCAAGGAGCAGGTGCAGCTGGGCCTGTGCACAGCAAGTGCCTCCTTTAGACTGAGGACAGAACACACGGGGATCTAAACAGACAACCGGAGGAAAACGAACCCAGGCCCACTGAAGGTAAGTGCCTCTTGCCATAAGAGAGCTCCGAGAGTTTATGAGCATAAAACCAGAAGCTGTGATCTGTTTAGAGTTCTTAAAATGCTGCGGGTGAAGTTTAGTTTTAGAAACCTAAACACAAGGGGCCTGGGAAGAACAACACAGAGAACAGCATGGGAAAGTGGGCAAGGCAGACGAGGACAGGGTTGGTGGTGGACAGGAGCTAACTGGTCGTTCTTTAGAACCCACACAGCTGGCACGGAGTGGCACTGTGCAGCTCAGCAATGACAAGGGTGACCCAAGGGCAGTGCTCCTAGGCCTTAAGAGTGAGAGCTCAGGGAGGACTGTTTCATTCTGCCCCTGAGGTGCCGCTCTAAGGAGGGCTGTGAAACCCACCCCAGGAGCAGTACTTCCACTCACGGCTCTGCCCAACAGAACACCGCACTGGGGATGATGGGTGGATTGGTCTGTGGCCCTTCCTAGAGCTTTGGGCATCTGTTCTCAGGGCTAGCTGCGGGCAGCTAAAAGGCTATGACGGAGCTGGACAAGCGCAGAGTTGCTAGGAGGAAGGACCGCCATGGTAAGACAGTCAGAAAAGGTTGGGAACCCACGCGAGGGTGAAAACAGGCTACAGACTGTTCACCACATATGAACACTAAGTTTGGGGATCGTTCATGTCATGTCTCGCACAGGAGGACTGGAGGCATATGAAAGCCATGCTAGGATGTCCCAGAATAATAGGGTCAGCAGATGTGTGGACTAGTTCAGTGATGATATTTCACACAGCATTCTAAAGGAAGCAGAGATCCAAGCACAGTGGTCCCTGACTATCTGGTAGCTGCTGGTCACCCACCCAGGTCTTCCAGTTGATGAAACAATCTGCCTTACCAGGAAGTTCCATTGCTCTGACCTGTGCTGTCTGGTCTGAAAGAGTTCTTCTAATTTAATTTGATCAACATCCCCCCTTCATTTTCTTTGTGTCCTATTACATCCTGCCGGTGTTCTACAGAGCGTTCTAAGCAGCAGAGTATGGAAAGCCGAGGCAGGCTTTCTTGGCCTGGTGTCTACAAAAGTAGTTTCTGCTCTGCTTGGGAGAGAGGCCTTTCCAGCCACCCAGCACAGGGCTTTTCTCAGCCAGCCTTGGAGACGGACTTAGTTCTGGAGCTGGTCTCTTTCCTGCCTCCAATCAGAGTTGGTTTCCTGGCTTGCCCGCCTGTGTGAGCACCGTGCCTGCCCTCAAACCTCAGCTTATCTACTGTGGTTGGGACCAGTCCCTCCTTGCAGAGATTCAAGTTGCCCTCTGCACTGTACAGGGCAGCTTTCCTCTGTGAGTACTCGTTGAGATCCCGGATGCTGGCGTGTGTCTGCCTCCTTCCCAGTTGTGGGGCAAGAGGAGCAGAGGGGAGAAGGGAAGAGTTGAGGGAAATTGTGGCTCAGTGAGCTGAGAGCTCCCAGACCATAAACAGAGGTAGCCATCTCAAAGATGAGCCCTTGGTTTCTCTTTTTCCATGAAGGAAGGAGATTAAAATTACAAAAGAGGACCTCAATTAAATCTTTTTTTTTCCAGTCATTTAGTGGGCTGGAGAGCTGGCTCAGGGATTAAGATCACTGGCTGCTCTTTCAGAGGACTCAGGTTTGATTCCCAGCACCCACGTGGTGGCGAACAACCACCTGCAACTCCAATTCCAGGGAATCTGATGCCCTCTTCTGACCGCCTCGGACACCAGGCATGCATATGGAGCACAGACACAGAGGCAGAACATCCACGCACACAATTTTTAAAAATCTATTTAGAATGAGCCATAGCCTCAAGAGCTCAGTAGAAGAGCTATTTGGAAGAGGGTTAGGAGATGCTTCTGTAGACAGATGAGCCTCATTACCATGGATGACGTTAGGAGAAGACCGGCAAAGCTCTGGGACCCCTCACAAAGCAGGTCCCATCAAGTCTCCACGGCGGAGCTCTGTACCAGTTCATATAGAGAACTGCAATGTGTGCAATGAACACTAGAGGGCAACCTGGCTCTGGGTACCACTTTTGGGAGCCCTGCAGAGCCTCAGCCTAGCTGTGCAGTTCCAATTGCCCTTGGGTGCAAGGAACTAACTGGCAAGCAGCCTCGGCCACAGCTGTTTTGCTAATAACATTGCAGCACAGAACAAATTAGGAGCAGGGGCTAGGATGGAGGGGAGTTCAAAGGCAGAGCGGGATTAGCGGGGAGTGGAACCCAAGACTCAGCTGGAATGGGACATCAAGATGGAGGCTCTGTTTGCTCAGGCCTGGTCAGGATGTTGTCAGGTCAGGGATACGAAAGATGGCTCTGTCATAGGGGAGTCACTGAAGCTGGTGGGAAGCCTTCCTTTTCAGTCTCCCACTGGATTCCCCAGTGTCTGGGGGTAGCCCCAACACTGGAGGGACACAGGATGCATATGGGTGAATGGAGTGAGGGATGGGTTGAAAAGATGAAACTCAAAATCAAGATGAAGTAGAAGACGGAAGCTGCTAGGACAAGAGTGGTGAGTCGGGCAACACAAGCTGGGCTTTGTGGGGTGAGGGCTGATTGGCATCACTTTTAGTAAGACTCTCATAGCCTGTTACTCCACTGATGCAACCTCCTGTGACTTCTGCTTCTCCACCTGTCCACTACTGCTTCCAAGCTCATTCCCCACCCCACGCTTCCCAGAGAGCCATTTCCCCTTTACCCAGAGAGAGCTGTCTTTGCTTAGAACTCACAGCATCTGACGAGTCCACAGAGGACTTTGACTTGGGGCATCCCCACCTTATTCTCCCACTCCCTTTTCCTCCTCTCCTTCCCCCCTTTACCCCAGTCTTCTATTCTCAGGCCTAGCTTGTGCAAACTGTCCTTCCTCTCCTCCTCCCTCTTGGATAAGACAGCTGAGCCTGGAGTGGGAGTAGCTTCCTGTTTGGAAGCCCCGGGTGGCCTGGACCCTTCCTTTGGATTTCAGGCAATTGCCCACTTCGGTTTGTCTGCAGCAGGGGGAGGGTTCTGGAGGCTACATAAAAGTTCAAGGGCAAGGCCACTGCCCCCCCCCAAGCATGGCATTCCCCATAACCCTGAGCACTGCAGCTCTAGCCTCCTGAAAGTCAAGCCACACCTCCATCAGGGTCCCTGGGTTGCTTAGGGATCTGGTTGCTTCGGGTTTCTACATCAGGGCCTGGGTGACTTCCAGTCCAGCCAGTGACCATGTTTTCTCTGTATCTGTCACTCCCAAAATAACATCCTGAAAATACTCCCTGCTCCACCTATTCTGCCTGCTCTCTAAGTCGTCCAGTGCAGAAGGATGGGGTGTGTTGGAGTGGTAAGAGGCAGCGGACGGTGGCTTTGTTATTCAGTTTCCCCCAACATACATTTGCCACTGGATGCTTATGAAAGCTACCATGAGCCAGAGCCCCGGCCAGCTTCCTCTGGGGCAACTGTGGCTATCCAGGGAGCCCTGCCTGCGTCCATTCCGAGGGTTAAAGTGAAGCGCCCAGCATGCAGCTGGCTGGATGACAGCATGCAGTTGGTGTGTTTTCTACTTCCTTCCTCTGGAGCCCTCAGTTGAGGGCTGTTTTATATTTAATTTTGGAAAGTCAGGAGGTCATCATGAAGACAGCTACACACAGAATGCCCTGGGTTACATGGGGCTTCCAGAATGGATCTCTCCCTGTCTCCTTTAGTGTCCCACCATGCTGCCTACTTGACATCCCGAATATCTCTCCAAGAGCATTGTCCCTTCTGTTCTCAACCTCTGTCTTAAAACCATAGTGTTCTTGCCCCTCTCTTTGCATAAAACCCAGCAAAGAACCCCACACTCTGGCCTCTCATTCATTCCCTCACCAGGGCAACCATTTTCTCACCCTGTGCAAGCTCTATGGACTTCTATTTCAAAGATCGCTACCAAACAACAGGCAATTCCAATGACCGCAAGCCCTTAGCTTTGTCTCTAGCATTTAATGTAGTACACTTGCAACTTCCCTGTCCTCCCCCATGTCTACAATAAACTACAGATTTCTCAGTCCTTTCTTCTAGTCTCACAGGCTTTTACACTACGGCATAAAGTGTTGACCCTTTCTAATCTCTGGATGACATAATTGGTGTTATTCAGTTGTCCATTAAACAGCAAAGCTTTCTGAATCTATAGCCCTTGTTTGAATGGCCTGGTGACCCCTCCCTTGAGGTATCCCCTCAGATACCTCTACTAAACTAGTCTGAAACTAAGACCCTCACCATCTCCCAGTCTCTTTGTTATCAAGTTCCCCAAGTCAGTGGGGGGACAGCCCAACAAGCCTCTTCCCTCTGAAGGAGAGCTCCGAACTAGACAGCTCTGGGTTCCTGTTTCTACTCATCATTCACAAGCTCTGTGACCTTAGGCAAAATGTTCCACCCCTCTACATCTACTTCCCCTCTGTCCGAGGAGGGCAATGGCGGCAGT
Organism: Dicrostonyx torquatus; assembly: GCA_028555095.1. NCBI lineage: Eukaryota > Metazoa > Chordata > Mammalia > Rodentia > Cricetidae > Dicrostonyx > Dicrostonyx torquatus. The sequence goes on from JAQHUG010000063.1 coordinate 904,739, forward strand.
GCCTGTGTCACTGGGCTATGAGGACCCGAGTGGAGAACGTAAAGACAAGGATGTTGTCAGCATAGGGAAGATGCTCAATGGCTAGCATCAGCCACATGACTTAAAATAACAACCCTCTAATCATCTCTTGAATATGTGCTTGGTTATCTAAGCCAGGAACTAGAGAGTCAGCTTAGAATCCTCTCATCTCTCTCTAACCCCTCACCCCAAACTCATCAAGAGTGGTCCACTCTACCCTAGGGAGATTTAGTTCATGCTCCTCCCATCCCTCTACCAGGCTAGGATCGCAGAAGCTCATTGGGACCTGGCTGACTCCAGACTCATCTTCTAGGCCATCAGCAACCGTAAGGCTTCTCAAATGTTCATAAATACACACACACACACACACACACACACACACACACACACACGAATGCCTTCAGGAGCAAACTGTGCCAAAATGAAGCATCAGGAAGCCAGGGGATACCTAGGCTGAGAATACACAAGGCTGCCACACTGCATCCCAAGTTTCCTGTCTAACAGACCAACCACATCATCTCCATCTCTTCTCTGCAAAGCTTTGGTGAACACTGTGATTTTATCTACACTATCCTTTTCACTTCCTTCTGTTTCATCTCACATAACCTATGCCCTCGCCACACTTAAGCTTCTCAAATGCCACCTGCTCCTGTCACTTCCTACCCTTGCCCAGGCTGTGCAAGGCCTGTGCGGAACGCTCTTCCTTATCTCCCCTGCTTCTCAGTGCACCAGTCCCTTTTCCAAGACACAGCTTAAGTGTCACCTCCTCCAAGAAGCTTCTCAACCTCCCTGGCAGGATTTCCCACGCTTACCGAGCTGCCCTTCCCTCTCTTTATTTACATCGCCCTAGTGAGATGCATCTGTCTCCTTGTAGCTGTCTGTGTATTCGTCCTTCAACTTAAGTTCCTTATCTTATCTGTCCTGTAGCCTAAATCCTGACATGGAGCAGACACTCACCTATGAGAGCAAAGGAAGCGGGGAAGGGGTGAGAGATGAGCAGAGGAACCTGAGGTCTGCCTGACAACCCACCTGCCGATGAACACACCATCACCCTTTGGTGGCAGGGTACCAACATTTCTGGTACCGTGTTTTTACTGAGTGTGATATCAGTGGTAGCAGACATTATACCCTAGGAAGATATTCTGACGCTGACCTACAGCCTCAGCACCTTGGCTAGCGAGTTTCTGAAAGACCCTAGGAACTTCTTTCAAAGGATGGGTCAGCAACACAGTCTTAGAAAGTAAGACCACCGAGGGTACTGCCAGTCACTCCTCCATATTCAGTCTCTCTCTCTGAACCTCCCTCCCTCTGTAGACTCAGTCCAAAATCATGCATATTTATTTCAAGCCCAGGAAGAAATGAAGGCAGCCTACCCTCAGGTTTCTCTCCCACAGCTGTGAGTTCAGACTCCTGGCTCGGCTCGCTGGTTCCATAGACGTTGACGGCACGCACCCGGAATTTATACTCGCGGTCAGGCAGCAGGTCTTGGACATTGTAAGAGGTGCTGCGGCAGGTGGCTAGTTCCTTCCACACCTTGTCCTCTGTGTCCCAGATCTCCACATTGTAGGACTGTACGGCACTGCCTCCATCATAGGACGAGCCATACCAGGACAGGGTCAACGAGGAACTCCGTATGTCAGACGCACAAGGTGTGCCAGCTGGGGGGTCTGGCTTATCTGGGGATGAAGAAGCACAATACCACTCAAATTCGATAGGACTATAGAGAAAGAACTTCCCTCAACCCCAATGCTGGGAATAAAATCTAGGATGCCTCTCATACACACACCCCACCCCAGAATCAACCAGTCCTAAACTGAAAACATTCTTGAATTAGCTCTGCCCCAAGGAGAACTGGCTGGTGAATTCAAGCTCAGTTCTCCATGTCTTGCTCTCAACCTTTCATACACCCCTGGGTTAGCAATGCACAAAGCTACCAGTTCTGAAAGTCCCATGTATACCTTCCTGCTCGGAAGAAACACTATCTCGGTCTAGTTATGCAGACCACAAGCCGTGCTTTCCTGTACTTGGTCCAAGTCATAAACAATTTTTTTCAGAGTAAACAGATCTAGGAAGCTATGTAGGATCTGTGAATTATTTTCCATGAAAAATATGTTTTGAGAGAAAGTTGTCTGTGTATGTGTGTGTGTGTGTGGTGACGTGTGTCTTTCAGACTCAAAGCCAGTGACCTGTGACATCACTTTCTCTGGAACTTGGGAAATGCTGTCCTATTAAGATGCTTGATAGCACAGCAGATAAGTTCTTAAATCAATAGATCTAGCTTTGAACACAGATCTGTCCCCACCCAGTAGCTATTAAAGGCTCTGCCTCAGTTTCCTCATCTGGACAGAGCGCTGTGAGGCATTCTTAGAATGTGGCTGACTTGACCAATTCTTCTTGTTACTAAGAAGCTTATTGCTAACTTTATAGTGGAAAAAAACCCACTCCACTTCAATATTACCTCTTCGTTGCTGTTTTGGGTTTTGGTGCTGCAGAATACCATACATGCTGAGCGCATGTTTTACCACCAGGCAACTGACCTTACCCAACACCTTCATCTCTCATGGGACTGGTATGCAGAGCTGTAAACCATCACTGTCCCTGACTAAGGGACAGAAAATGGACTGAAGACACAAGAGAGAAGTGGCCCTTTTGGCTGGCTGCTTTCCCACACAGATGACCTGGGCTTAGCCCAGTAATGCTGCTCATTTCAGGCCATACCGCGGCAGCCAACAGTTTAACGAGGTCCCCGAGTTCCCCTGCGTGCTGTGAGTTGCTTATCTGAACCAAACTATTTTCCTGATTTGTTTCTGCAGTTGTTTAGTTAGTTATATGTGTCTGTTAATTATAGAAAACCCTTCATCCTCCACCAACCGAGTTTGAGTTCCCTTACAAAGAAGCAATTAAAACCACATTATGTGGATTTGTATGTGAATGCCAGTAAATTTAAGGCCCGTGTGTTTGTCTTTCTTACTGGGAAAATGGTGTTAACATGTAGCTCTTAGGATTTCTGCAAATACTGAGTAAACAAACGCGGACAGGCAAGTAATTGACTTCTGTCTCTTCTCTTACTCCAGACAGGAAGGCCAAAGGGATTCTGATAAACAGCCCTATAACCCTGTGAAGAAACATGTATATGTGTCTGTGTGCGGACACACGTGTGCGCGTACACACACACATGTTTATGTCTGCAAATATGAAAGTATATATTCATATGTACACACACATTCCTTTTCACTCCTCCATTTTAATTCTTTTTTCCCTCTTTTCTATTTATTTATTTAAATAGGGTCTCATGACCCACGTTGGCCTTGAGCTCATTCTCTATTCAAGGATGGTCCTGAACTTCTGATCCTCCTGACTCCACTTTAGAGTACTTTGATTGTAGGCATGTGCCAGGACACCTGGTTTATGTGGTGCTGGGGCCTAGAACTCAGGGTGTCATGTTGGCTAGAGAGGTGCTCTATCAGCTGAACTCTACCCCCAAATCTCCTGTCTCCTTCCATATTCCAGCTTAATATTCACTGCCTGGTGCCTTTTGTGCCCAGAAACCAAAGACTGGCTCTACTCTAGGAGTGACTCTGGGATCATGCCAGAGCCACCTCCCATCCCTGCAGCCAGTGTCACAGCCACACTGGTGGCCTCCTGCAATGGAGCCACTTTCACTGGTTGTGTAAGATGTTCTCTTAGAAAATCTGTTTGCTCTGAAGGATATATTGGTCTTTTTTAGAAACATTTCTGGTGTTGGCAAAGATGTTTATTATTCTAAATCCTCTTAGAGGCAAGTGGTTCAAGTCTTCTGGAAACCAGCTAAGGAAGTAAAAGAGCCTGCTGGGGGAAGAAAGTTCTCACTGTCCCCGTCCCAGACCTCCTGGCAGACGTAGTCATGGAGGTTTATACAAGTGAAGACCCTGTCCATTGGCTGATTCCCTCCTCTCTGCTTTGCTTTGGAAAAAGCAACTCAGAGAGCTCAGCATTGCTCAAGAGTTGCTACATGTGCAGACCCTGAGGCAGACGTCTCTAATTTACGTGGGATGGAGTTTCCCTCAGGCAGCACAAGAGAAGGTGCAGAATGTGCAGAGGGAGGCGTACATTCCAAGTAAAACGTTGCCACTGTGAAGGAATTTGGTGCCCAGGAAAGAGTTCAGAAGTCCTAGAAGTTTGGGACCCCTCCTCCACCCATGTCCTCAGAGCCAAGGGCTGTGTCTGCTGCTCTCTATTCTTTCCAACTACAGAGCCCACATGTGTCGAACTACCCAGCGATGAGAACCCTGGGTTCTCCACGAGCCTCCTTGCTAAAGATAGACACATTCAACCTGGGCAGTACCTGGCAAACAAGAGACTGGTTTGGTGTCTGCAGTTAGACCCATGCTTCCTCAGAATTCTCCCAGGGCTCCCTGGAGACATGGCTGACAAGATGGAAAACCCTTCCAAGGGAAGGGTTCCTCATAACTCCAGCTGCAAGATTTTATGCTCAGTAAAGGGTTCCTATTCCTGGGAAAATGGATGACCTTGTCTGTGAGGCTTCCCATTAGCCCAGCTTCCCTTTGCCCTCTTTGTGTTTGCCCACACAAAGTCTGTCTGTGAGCCTCTAGGCCCGCCTAGATGGTCATCCATAGATCCTGAATTCAACAGCTGCTGGCCTGAACTACAGCACACTCTTGGAAAGGGACTCTTGGAGGCCGAGGCTGTGTTCGGTGTGCTGCTCAGTTTTAACTGTCAGTCTGACACCATCAAGAATCAGTTGGGAAGAAATTCTTAACAAGGAATTACATAGAGCAGGTTGGCCTGTGGGCATGTCTATGGGGGAATGTCTTGATTGCTAATTGATGCAGGAAGACTCAGGCCATCAAGCATGGCTAGGTTCCCCAGACAGGGGTCCTGAATAGTATGAAGGGGAAGAACTAGCAGAAAACAAAAATGCATTTTAGTCTCTTTGCTCTTGGCTGTGGGTGTAAAGTGAACCAGCTGCTCAAGTTCCAGCCTTGGGTGCCCTGAAATGAAGGCCTGTAACCTTGAATTGTAAACTAAATGATACCCCCCCATCCCACCCCCCCCCTGTCCTGCCAAAGGTTGCTTTTGGCCAGGGTTCATTACCAGAGCAAAGTGGAAACACTCACTAGTCAGCGACAAAGTCACAAGGAGAGTCCCACAACTCTGTGCACCCAGACAGGGTTTGGTCCTTTCTAGGTTATCAGGCAGAATAAGATCAAGAGAGCATCTTGTTTATACTGCTGAACCAAGCCCCTCTAAGGACCATACCCCACCCTTTCAAATCACACAAGTTTTAAACTCAGAAGGTATTTAGTGTATGTTGGGTGTTTAGGATTCTCTCTACTTTGTTTTTCTCTTTTAGAGTTAGGTAGAGGCCACTGCTCCTCCTCCCTCCTCTCCCAGGCCACACAGAACAGTGGTACAGGCACGGGTCCAGGCTATGCAGTGTTGCTAATTCTTACACTGCTTCTTAAAATATAATAATAATAATTAGTCTCAGAAATAGCTGAGGATTCCTCAGTTAGATTAAGTGCTAGTTTTTATTGATTTGAAAATATGAATCATGATCTGATTTTGATATTTTGAAGAGCAAACCGCTCTTCAAAGAATATGCCATAAGAGATTTCTGAGCCAGCAAGTACAAGTTGCATGTAACTGGCCTTATTTAGCTGGCCCATCAAGTGGATGCTTCTCAAGTGCTCGAAAACTGTCTGGAGTAGGTGAAACAATTTCTGTTTTATCTCATTTACGTTTACCTCGAATTGGTAAACGCTGATCAGATAATATGCAGATGTCCCTGGAGACACGGAGGTAAATCAGCTTAATCCTGGTTTACTTTGGCCTGCGTCTAAATTCATGGACTCTGAATGAATGTAGCCTTGCTGTGGCCATCAATACAAGTCCTCATTTTATTGAGTGATTCTATTCTTAGCTCTGGGGTGGGGGAGGCAGACAGAAAGCCTGCTCTCCATTCCATTCCCCTCCCAGGACGGCATTTAACATGTTGCTCCTGCCAGCTGGCAGGCAGCCACACCGATGGCCCTGTCAGCACTGGCCGTGGAGAATAAGAAACTCAACCATAAAAGGCCAGAACTGCAGCTCCTACAGTGGGACTGGGGGAGGGGAGTGTGGCACCGCACAGGGGCGGCCCCAGTGGGGGCAGGGAGTACTGGTTCCAGAAAAGCAGTTTGAAGCTTCTGAGCCCAAAGTGACTGCAACAGGGACAGATGAATGGGAAACACTGAGGAAGAGCAGGTACTGATGCCTGGTGGGGGCACTGGGGTGTGAGTCAGCCAATACTTTCAGGTATAGATCTAAATGCACAGTGAGTTGGACAACAGTATCAATCCCCACAAAATTCCTGACTCCTTGGGAAATTATAGAAATCAACATCTAGAGTTACGAGAGAGAGAGAGAGAGAGAGAGAGAGAGAGAGAGAGAGAGAGAGAGAGAGATTGGGTTCTCCTTTAGGCAAGAAACTCATTCCATGACCCCTTGATACACCCACCTTCCAGATCTAAGGAAGCAAAGGAAGGAAGGGGTCAGAGGAAAGATGAAATGAAGAAGGGACATGGGCCAGATTGATGGGCACTGAGTGAAGACACAGACAGGAAGCGGGAAAGGACAAGAGAGAAGCAGAGATAAATGGAGTCCATGGTGGGAGTGTGCACTGATGCTCTGTTTTCTTGAACTCCTTTTCTCTAAGATCTCACTCCTTCCTACTGCTTAGGACCTGGAAGGAGATGCTACAAGGTTCCCCAGGGCTCAAGGTGGGAAACCAAGGTCAACAATGAACTCCCTAGGATGTGGCAGCTCTCCAGACTGCATATCACCAAACTGAGGTCCCCAGCTAGCTTTCTTCATCTTGGAGAAATTCTCCACTCTTCACCCTTCCACAGGTCCGTGGAGGACAGGCCTTTGAGAGTTTGAGACTAATTCTCCCCTTAGTTTTCCTTCGTATGGTTGGAAACATACCTTTCCATTTGGGGCCTAAAGTGAAGATATGAGATAAAGATAGAAGAGGAAAACTGGGACCAAAGTCAAGGACCATAAAGTGACGGAGAAGAGAGCTTCTAAGTCATCGCCAACTGCCAACTTTATCCCTGGAAGATTCCGTAGATAGGTTCCTAACCACTGTGAACCATGGCCTTTTCTAAAACTCTTTTGTTCTTGTAGGTTCAAGGCTAGGCTGTGAGCCTTGCTGTGAAGCTGGGGTATAGTCTTCACACTGAACCCCAAAGGAGCTCCTTTTACTAATTTTTACAAAGGAAACCTTATAAGCTCGAGTGTCAAGATCAACTAGAAAACCCACTCAAGTCTAATGTGCATGCCAATAGCTACCAGGTCAAAGTTGTTCATGCACCCCACATGTGGAGGTCCACACAGGCACAAAATAGTCTACTATCCACTTGGCTACCCTTTGTCCCTCTACTGTTCTGCACAACTGCCACATGGGGAACCATGGCCAAGGAAAGGCACTGGGCATTACCTATGGGAGGAAACCACTCAGCAATTTAGATGTGTCAGAAGACAGACTGGGGCCCAGGAACAGTGACTAGGAAAGGGAGCATGCAAACTTAAGACTCAGTCTACATATGGGTTCAATTTAGTGGGGAGTCACAGAGAAGGAAAGGAAAAGTAGTGGGATTAAGAGTCACCGTGATCTCAGAGGAGCAGTCTCTGTATGGAAGCAAGGGGCAGGTAGCAACAGAGTGCCAGGGGTGATGGAGCAGAGACTCCTCGGGCACAGAAAGCAGAGCCCTGCCCGCAGGAAGGCAAATCACTGCAGGAGGGTAATGCCTCTGTATTTGGCTAAGATATGGTAACTTCTCTCACTACCGTGAGGAACAAGCAGAGAATGAAAAGCTGAGTGAAGCGAGGATGGTGGAGCCCTAGGAGCCCGGGAACTGGACCAAGAAAAGAGACCTCACAAAGGCAAAGGGAGCACTAGTGGCATGATAAACCAGGAGGCCACCGAGTTCGGAAGAGTCATGCCTCATGTCTCATAGATCTCAGTGAAGCCAGAGGCTAAGGGCTCTATAAGTGTGCTGGGAAGACAGCATTGGCCTTCTGGGCAAGGACAGAGCTCTGAGGGGCACTGATATCTCAGCTAGCCCGGGGGCACCAGACTATAGCTTGGAGTGTACAGGTGATACTCCCATGTCCTGTGGAAGCGGCATTGATCCTGGGCGACGATTTGCAGATACCATATGGTGATTTGAATCAGATATTCCCCCCACAAAGTCTCCAACATTTGGATACTTGGTTCATGCCTTTTGCTTCCTCTCCTCTGCCTCCCTGCTGAGTGTTCCCCAGACTTACCCACGACTGTGAGGTTGACTTGGGCCTGCCTGATGCCCAGCTTGCTCTCCACCACCAATGTGTAGCAGCCGCAGTGCTCCTGGCGCGCTGCCAGGATGGTGAGCTTGCTGCCGCTCTCGCTGTTCTCCACCTTGATGTGCTCACTCTCCTGAATCTGCAGGTAGAGGCGGGAGTAAAAAAGGGGGGCTTCTCCACTCTCTATTCTCAAGGACATGGGGGAGGGAGCAGGGCTTGTTCCATTTTGTCTACTGTGGTGCATATCTGTAATGCCACTTCTGGGGAAATGGAGACAGGAGGATGCCTGGTGCTTGCTGACCAGTCAGTCCAGCATAACTGGTGAACTCCAGGCCAATAAGACACCTTGTCTCAAGGGAGGTGGATGGCTTGCCTTAGGATGACAGGGTGACACCTGAAACTGTCCTCTCTCTCTCTCTCTCTCTCTCTCTCTCTCACACACACACACACACACACACACACACAAAGAACAGAAAAGAAGTAGAGTAATAGGTTGCCAAACCATGAATGAGCCCTGAAAACAAGAACATCCTCCCCAAAAAACCCAAACACTCAGAGACAAAAGATGATGTGAGAGATTGCACGACTCCATCTATCAGAAACATCCGGAACAGGCAAATCCATAAGGATAAAAAGTAGGCTAGTAATGGCAGAGACCAGAGGGAGAGCCCATGATACTGGTTTTTAGGGTGAGGAACTAGGCAATGCTAGGGCTCATACAATCTTGTGTATCAACTAATATCATTGAATTGCATACAGATTCTTTTTAACTAATTAAAGTTAAAAATTTAGCCAGACAGTAGCACGGACCTGTAATCTCAACTGCTCAGAAGTCAGATGGATCACCAGTTCAAGGCCAGCCTGGACAACTTGGTAAGACCTCCCTCAAAAAGTAGAAAGAAGACTGGATGTTCAGGTAGGTGGTGGAGTGCTTGCCTAGCACACATGAGGCCTGAATCTAAAGGTCAGACCTTAGTGCCGAAAAAAATTGCAGTTTCTCATGGTGGTTTGAATGGAAGTGGTCTCCACATGCTCATATATGAGTGTTTGGTTCCAGGTTCATAGAGTAAAGTTTAAAATGTATGGCCTTGTTGGAGGAGGTGTGTCACTGGGGGTGGGCTTGGAGGTTTCGAAAGCCAACACCAGGCCCAGTCTCACTTCTGTCTGCATTCTGCAGATGAGGATGTAAACTTTCAGCTACTGCTCCAGTGCCATGAGTGCCTGCAGCCATGCTCCCCAGCTAGGATGGTTATAGACCAGTGCTCTGAAACTGTAAACAAGTCCCCAATTAAATGCTTCCTTTTATAAGTTGCCTTGGTCATGGAGCTTCTTCACAGCAAGAGAACAGGACTAAGACATTCCTCAATTGTGTTAGCCACATTTCATGCACTCAACATACAGGGCCATTGGCTATCACACCAGATAGCACAGATGCCAAAAGGTTTCACAATTGCAGAAAGTTTTGTTCTGAATTTGATTAATCGGCTCTGAAAAGGGATGAGAGTCTACTTTGTCCATCAGCCTAGGAGGGGCGGGGCTACATTCTTCACCTCCCTTGAAACCAGCTCTGCTTTCCTCCCAGACACCGGTGGCTCATCTCTTGGCTATGACAATTTTTATGGTATGGAAACAGCGAAGAGGCTGACAAAGCCTCCTCATACCTTCTGTAGGTTCCTAATGCAGGACCGGCCCATTACTCTGGGGTGTCTGCCAACCACACACATGAGTGCCATTGCCAGCACAAACAGTGAAGAGCTGAGTCCTCTACATTTCTCTACACGCTGGGTATTTGTAAATTCAAATGCTTTCATAGAGAGCATTTTTATTATTCATAGATATACTTCTAGACCATTCAACCAATTTTTTAAATTAATTAGTTTTGTTTTTTCAAGATAGGGTTTAATCTATGTAGCTTTGGAGCTTGTCCTGGAACTTTCTTGTAGACCAGGCTGGCCTTGAACTCAGAAATCCACCTCCTCTGCCTCCTGAGGATTAAAGACATGTGCCACCACCACCCAGCTCAAAATTCTATTTAATATACAATTTAGATCCCCAAATACCAAGGCCCGCTTTGATCTTTTGGCAGGTGGGAATCAGGAGCCCAGCATAGAATCACAGAAGCGATGGTGTCTGAGAGGACTTCTTCCTGCCTCCAGAAAGAAGTCTAGGCAGATGGACTCAGATGAGGGCAGGGGTAATTTTATTAAACAATCTGCTTATAAAAAACAGGGCTCATTGGCAGACGTAGAAGAAAAGATTAGTAAGAACTCAGGTTTGGTGGATAGGTTCTCTCCCATTTCTTTCTTTTTAAATAATCTTTTTCTTTTTTCAGTAACTAGGTCTTGTGATGGAAGGCAAGTGTTCTACCATTAAGCTGTATCCCTGGGCCTCTGTGCATCATTTGGACAGGATCCTGTAAGGTTGGCTGGGCTGTCCTTGATCATACAATTCTCTTGCCTCAGCCTTCCAAGGACTGGGATTCCAGGTATGCACCATCATGCCCCATGCTTTCTTCCATCTCCACAGTGAAGAAGAGCAATGCACTCCCTCCTCGATTTTTCTGGTCCAGGGGCTATAAGCCATCCTGAGGCCACCCTGCTTCCATGACTGACCTGCTTTCGGAACTTCATCCAAGTGCAGGTGATGGGCTGGGTACCAGTCACTTTCCCAAACAGCTCCACAGGCTCTCCTGCTCGAACCTTCTGGTCCTCAGGGAACTGGATGATTTGAGGGGGCATAGCTAGGAGGTAACAAGTAGGAAGTGAGGAAGGGGCCTTAGATCTAACTGGTACTGCTGGCCATGTTGGTCTACTAGTGCCTCTCTTCTCTTCTGGAATGTTCAAGATAAGCATGGAGGTATGACCCCTGTTCCCAAAGATCTGAGTGCTGGGACCTTGTTAGCTTTGTTCTCTTTAGAATCCCCAGAAGTGACCACACAATTTATGCAACATAGTTCTTTATGGATTGGTTGTGGTAACATTTGTGCCCCTCCCCCCACCATGGTCTGAGTCTCTGTCCCAGCTTATTTCTTAATTTAGTAGTAACTTGTGTCTAACTTTTCAGTCACCCTGGCTGGTAGGCTCAGTGTGCTTTATGCCTTCAAATGTCTTCCCAGGGACAACAAACAAGGACACACAGAGCAGGGCCTAAAAGCAGTATGATGTGGACCACCCCCATGCAGGGTAGACTGGAGGACTAAGGTCCAACTTAGCAGAAGGGACAGAAAAGCCACCAGCAGCCTGTGATAAGGCACACACAGATGGAGGCAGAGGAAGGAAGCAGGAGAGGATATGGAGGAGGTACCCACTAGGCATAGGTTCCTTCGAGAAGGAAGAGGCAGCTCAACACGGGGAGTTTGAACAAGGGAAGGGTCTCCTGACCACCACCCACACGGTCAGTTAGAAGGCAGAGGAGAAGGCCCTATGGCAAAAGACTTTATTGTCCTGAGGTAGGACTGTGGTTATTACCTGCTTTTGTAGGTGTCTTCGGGGCAGGTTTCTTTTTGACAGTTGCGTCACCTGAAACAAAGACATTTACAAGTTAGGAAGTTAAGAGGTCAGTTCTGTTTTCCCCAGAAAGCTCCTAGGTCACAGGAGAATGCTGTGCTGCCTGCTGGCCCCTCATTTATAGAAAGCTCTCATTCTACTTTGTCTTCCCATGGAACTCCTTGCCCTGATACAGACAGTGTTATGATCCAATGACTATCAGTTCTCAAGTGCCTTGTGGGGAGGAGGTGGGAGTTGATGTGGGGCTAGAACCAGTGGGACAGAAGCTCTCAAAACTCTAATGCCCCTCACGGTCCTAGTTAAAGACGATAACCAATAACTCACTAACTACATGCTCACCCTCTTTCAGGAAATGCAGAAAGGAAATTATGTCAGATAAACCAACTAAAATTAGCCTTGGTATGGATCCAAGGGTCTCCGGCTTCCTTTGAGTCACAGACTGTGACTGGTAGCTGTTTCTTAAAAAACAAAACACAACGCAGCACAACATAACAAAACAACAAAAATCCCCAAACCAAATGTTAGTTGAATGGATCAATGAATGAATGGACACTGGGAGTGGTGACTCATGCCTGTGATCTCCGCCCTTGGGAGGCTGAGTTAAGAGCATTACCATGAATTCAAAGGCAGCTTGGGCAGCATGGTGAGTTCCCAGCAAGCCCGGGATGCTTGACACCCTTGCAAGCCCCAACCCTCAAAAATCAGTGAATGAATATATCTTACTATCTTCCCTTCTTACTCTACTTTCTCCAACTCAACAAGAAAAATAACTCATACAGAAATGCCTCACAGCAGATCTACTTCTCTGACTAAATAAATTTATGATACACAGGCAGAAACACCTGCATCATTTCTCATGGCTTGATTCATCTTTCTTTAAGGTCATTTTTAAAAGTGAAGATATAATTACATCATTCCCCCCCCCTTTTTCTTTCTTCAACCTTTCCCTTTCTCTCATAAATTCATGAGCCCCTTTTTTTCAATTGTTGACAAATGATTTTTCTCCTCAGTTAAGAGAAGCCAGATTCAAAGGCTCCTTACTATACAATCCTACTTATTTGAAAGGTAAAACTCTAAGAATGGAGAATAGGTCAGTGGCTGCCAGAGGTGTTGGTAAACAGCACAGGGAGAGCTAGCTTGACTAGAGTGGTCACTAAATGACTGCTCAGATCATTCAGCTACATTTTGTGCTACAGAATGTGTGCTAGATCATTCTGTGCTACAGAAGGTGTGCAGGGAAATACCCTTCACACAAGGAGATCTGATATCAGGGGTCCTGCACGAATCCTAGCCCTTAGGCTAGGGACTTAGCTCAGTGATTAAATGCTTGCCTGACAAGCACAAGGCCCTGGTTTTCATTCCAGTACCACAGAAATCAAACACACACACACACACACACACACACACACACACACGGGGGAGGGGGAGTCTGCAGCACTACTTACAGCCTAATTTATTATCCTCCCCAGTACTTAGCATATGACAAACTATGTCTACACTTGTTTTATTGTCTGTCTTTCCTTTCCCACATGAAGTACAAGATTTTGAGGCAGAGTGTTTCTGTTGTTCACTGTTACATATCCAGTGTACCTGACACACAGTAGGTACTTAATAGCTTCTTACTAAATGAATGAATGGTGACCACTGAATTACTTGGCTACTACAAAACAGAGGGACAGCACTGGGATCAGGCATGGCTGTGGAACTGCTCTGTGATCACAGGTGATCTGGTTAACCTTGGGTATTTCCACAGAGGAGATGGTGCTGCCACCGTTCCTTAAGAGGACAACAGGAAGGAGGGGATCCTGACAGAAAAACCTTAAGATCACAGGCTGGCAACTGTGGCCCAGTGTTTAAATCTAGGGAAAGGTCTGTTTCCCCTCTGGCTGGCCACCACGGATAATCCCTATCTTACTGTAGTAGGCCTACTGTGTGCTGCTCAGCCTGACCCCTATCTTACTGTAGGCCTACTGTGTGCTGCTCAGCCTGACCCCTATCTTACTGTATGCCTATTGTGTGCCACTCAGTATACGCTATGAGCCTGGGTGCTGGAGAGAAAACCAAACAGATTTAAAAACTTAGGACTTAGCTTGAAGGTCACAAACATGAGGTAGGGCTGGAGAGATGGCTCAGTGGTTAAGAGCATTGCCTGCTCTTACAAAGGTCCTGAGTTCAATTCCCGGCAACCACATGGTGGCTCACAACCATCTATAATGAGGTCTGGTGCCCTCTTCTGGTCTGCAGACATACACACAGACAGAATATTGTATACATAATAAATAAATAAATATTAAAAAAATAAACATGAGGTAATGTGGTCTACAAGAAAGGCTTTTATCCCTCTTCTTCTAAAAGGAATTACTTCTAGAACAGCTGAGAGGGTTTGCATATTGTCAGTAAATTAGATGATAGCATTCATTGATGTTTTTCTATTTTAATCATTACTAATGCAGTTTATAGAACACATTTGATTTTAGGGGAAAAACCAACACTAAACCATTTAAATATTTAAGGTTTTATGGGTACAATTTTCTTTCAAGCTGCTCAAAAACATAATTATGTAAGTCTACATCTGCATGTGTGGATAGAGGTAGAGAGATACGGAGAAAGAGGGAAAGGCTGGGGGATACAGCTCAGTGGGGAGAGCACTTGTCTAGTGTAGTCAAGGCCCTTGGGTCAACCAGAAGCCACCTCCTGCACCCACAGAAGGAAGAATATAGAAAAAGCAAACAGGAAAATGTCCATATATGATGAATCCAGAGGATATAAAAGAATTGTTCATATTAAATCTTGCATTTTTTCTATAAGGCTGAAATTATTTCAAACTAAGAAATAGAAAGTTAAATAGAAAGCTTAAAAAACACAGTATAGGGGCTGGAGAGACGGCTTAGTCATTAAGAGCACTTGATACTCTTACAGAGTACCTACAGCCCAGTATCTCCCTACAGCTCAGTATCTCCCTACAGCCCAGTATCTCCCTACAGCCCAATATCTCCCTACAGCCCAGTATCTCCCTACAGCCCAGTATCTCCCTACAGCCCAGTATCTCCCTACAGCCCAGTATCTACAGCCCAGTATCTCCCTACATCTCAGTATCTAGCATCTACATGGCAGTTCACAACAATCTGTAACTCCAGTTTCAGGGAATCGGATGCCTTCTTCCGGCTTCAAATGTACAAGGCATACATGTGATACATATACATACATGTAGACAAACACTCATATGCATAAAATAAAAATAAGTTTTAATTTTTTTTCTAAAAATAAGCAAACAGTTGTTTAAATGCAGCAAAAGAGAAAACGTTGTACTGAGAACATGGCCACAAGCTCATCATTGGGGAAGGCTGGACCCAAGGCCTAAGAAGATGAACCTAGAGAATCGGAGGAGCCCATGGTAGCAACAGATGATGTAGTCTCAAGCAGGGTGGTTTGGGTGGAGGTTGGCTAGAAGAGATGGCTGTTATCACAGGAAGTTGAAATGAAGTATGTCAATTTAAATTAAGAAAAATTAAGTATGTAGTTCCTCCACTGAACTAGTTTTATTTTAAGTACTTATTAACCCAAAGATGATTAGTCACACAGTGCAGGCCCAGAACATTGTCCATTTTGGAGAGTTCTGAGGGACAGCATTAGCCTTGTATGCCAGAGATCTGGGTCTTTAGCCTGAGTGATCAGGGAATCTTCTCACACACAGCTGTCATAGTGGGTCTGAGTGCACTCAGGTCTTTGCAACCCTCAGAGGACAAGGATATCCAGTTAGGATACTGCCACCTCTTGAAAGGCACTTGGAAGGACCACACAGAAAAGATGACTGGGAGACAGAGAAAGCACTAAAAGGATTTAGGGGACTATACAAAGTGGAGGTACAAAGATACTTTGAGATTTCTTGCTGAGAACCACGGGGACAATTGTATCAGAGGAAAATGGAATGGGAGAGTGATTGATGAGTAATCTGGTTTGGTCAAGTGGACTTGATGGATGAAAATATTGATCTGTATATAAGCTTCTGAAAGCCAGGGTCAGAGTCCTGGGGAAATATTGGCAGAGACTGGAAGGTGAGAATTTCAGATTTAAGCTTCATTAGAGGGGAAAGAATGCAATGAAAGATGAGAAGGGCCAGGGCTTACGCCAGGTGATTCACTAGAAGTTATTGACAGCTGGATGATAGAGGAGACCATGGAAGGATGAGAAAGATTGTCACTGTGAGCAATGGTGGAGGAGAGAGATGTTGGGAAGGAGATCCAGATATAACCAGAGCAAAGTCATGGATGATGCTGGAGGTTAGTGGGTCACATGACATTCCAGAGGGGACATATCCAAGGAAAACAGAGAGGGTAGGTGCCCACGGAAATCAGGAGCAATTCTGGTGCTGAATGGACAAAGAAAAACAGCCAAGAAATGTTCCCGCTGTGGTGGAGACTGACTTCCAAGACTCAGAAGGCAGGAGAGCCTGAAGATGCTACAGGCAACCACACAGGGAAGGCAAATGTGGGAGGTAATGACTAGCTGAGGCACTCCAGGAGGACGGGAGGAGAGAGGCCAAGGGAAGGGGCAGAGCTGATCTCCTCAGGAGAGAGCAAGCCACTTGTCCGAAGGAGCTTGAAGACTGTTGTTACGACAGCATGGTGTTCTCTTCCAACCATGTGCTGAAACTATAACCCCCAGTACTTCAAAATGAGGCTGCCTCAGACACAGGGCATGTGAAGAGGTGAGCACATTAAAATAGGTCAGGAGGGTGGGCCTTAATCCAATCTGACTGGTGACCTCACAAAAAGGGAGGAGGAAGAAAGGAGGAAAAGGAAAGGGGGAGGGAGAGGAAGAGGAAGAGAGAGTAGGAAGGGAGGGGCCAGAGAAGGAAGAAGGAAGAGAGAGAGGGAAAGAGAGAGAGAGAGAGAGAGAGAGAGAGAGAGAGAGAGAGAGAGAGAGAGAGACCCAGCTGAGCAGACCTGCACACACAGAAGAAACTATATGAGGGAGAAGACAGCCATCTGCAAACCAAAGGGGAGAAACCTTGATCTCGGCTTTCTGGCCTGTGTTTCAGCCACTCCGTCCACCATCTTGTTATGGAAGTCCTAGCTGTCAGTGAGCTCCCGCTGAGAGGGTGGTGGTGGATGGGAAGGAGGAAGACAGTCCTTGGGGTGTAAACTGGGGGTACACAAGGAGGTGGAAAGCATGAAACCAGAGACTACAGAGTCCTCCCCTCTTATTGGCTCTACAAAACCAATGTGGCTAGAAGCTACCCCCAAATAACAGATCTTTGAGTGTTAGGGTTAAGTAGATTGAAGGCCACGTTTGAAATTTGTTCTATTAAATTTGTGGTTACTGCGGTTTGAATTTGCTAGCACTTGAAGCTGCTTTTGGTTCTACCAGTAAAAACAACTTTAAATGTCAACAATGTTCTGTATGCTATACATATTTTATATGACCATCTGCAGGAATCCATTCACGGTGTTCTGTGCACTCAGAAGCTGAGTCACAGGATTATAAAATGTGGTTTCTTGGGGGAAACGCCTCACAGGTGTTCTACTCTGAGCACCTCCCCATGTTTCCATCTTATGAGGAGGGAGAGCTGGAATCTCATGTTACTTGGGTGGCTTTCCAAGTCCATGCAGTCATATGTGGCTCAGCTAGAAATAGAGCCGCTGACCATTATGCATCTGGCTACTTTTTGACTTCAGCACACCTGCTCCACCTTCCAAGGCAAGCCCTGGGAATCTTTTTCTGTTCCTGGGGCTAAGGCTCTAGAGCTGGATTTGGGTTCAACTACTGTCCTGTCAGGAGCTAAGCTGAGGGGCTTAACACATGTTATGTAACCTGTCAGCTCTTCAGTTTCCTACTTGAAAAGTAGTGTGGGGAAGGCTAGCAAGCTGTCTTAGTGGGAAAAGGTGCTTGCTGCCAAGCTCAATGGCCCAACTTTGAACCTCAGGACCAACACAGTAGGAGAAAACCAACAATCCTAAATTGTCCTCTAAGCTCCACAATAGAGTCACGGCACATATACACATATGCGTGCATACATATGCATGCACACACAATAAACAAACAGGTGAGTGAATGAATGTACCAACAATCTACAAAAAAGTTTGAGAAGTATAACTTTTTTTTGAAATAGAAAAATCCAACACGCAGTACACCTTCTGTGCTGGTCCCTTCCCTCGCTTAGCCCCTCCTTCCCAAACAAGCAGATACCAAAAGACTGCTCTGCCCTCTGGGACAAATTTAGCGCCTCAGGTTATTTGGGATGTGATAATTAGTCTTGATTAGAATCACCTGGGAGACAACTCCGAGTAGGTCTGGATGTTTCCAGAGAGGCTCAACTAAAGAGCCACACAAACTCAGCCTGAATGTGGATAAGATTATGCAAGGGGCGGAGAATGGCTGAGTCCAAAGAAAGGGAGCTGAGCGCCAGCATTCAATCCTCTGCTTTCTGCCTCAGATGCAATGTGACCAGCTGCCTCGTGCTCCTCCTGGCCTGGCTAGAGCTGCTCTTCTCACTACACTATCACTAGTGATAGGTGAGTCACATCACCCTTCCTCCTTGAAGCTGCCTTTGTCAGGTATTTGGGAGAGCAAAGAGAAAAGTAACTAAGCAGTAGCTGACCCTGTTGGCCCACTCAGCCGGCATCCTCCTGGGAGTTCCATGTCACCACACCTTATCATCCTCCTCAGCTCAGGTCCCCAGTTATGGGTGCAGATACCCAAATTCTCAGTAGACATAAAGTGGTCACTAATGAGTTTCCACTTCTCTAGACTTACCCTTATTATTTTTTTGTTAGCCTCTGGGCCTCTTGGCTTTCATCTAATCTTTGACTCCCCAATTTTTCTATATCAGTCACTGTGAAAAAAGAACATTCAACAACAACATGGAAACCTACCATCTTTGCAAATCTCGTGATGGCAATGGGCCATGGGGTAAGGGGGGGATGGAGTGCCCTCTGTCTGCTGTCTCTGAGAGGGAGCAGGGGCACCTCCCTGGACAATCAGCCCACCCACATCCTTTCTGGCAAGGCCTGGCCCCTCAACTCTCCCCATTCAGGGTATTTTTCTCACTGCTACTCTCACTCTCTCCCACCCACATCTTCCCTTGGAGCCAAGCCTTTCTTCTGAGCCTACACTTCTGTGTCTAACCTCCTAGACACCATCTCCCTACCCCAAATCAAGCCCAGGACCGTCTCCCCAGATTGCTTCTTGTCCCACATCTTGCAAGAGCCTCTCCTTGCCCATGGCCGGTCACAAGTTGGTCTTTTCCCGCCACAGCATTCACCATCACTGCCCTATTTTCACCTCAGTACCACCCCAGGGCCTTTTGTCTCCTAGTCCTCGCTTTAAGACATCTGTCACACTGGGACCAAATATAAATCTGAAGTTGAATGTAAGGCTTCCCACTACCACTCAGGACCAAGTGCAGCTGGTCTTACAAGGTCCTTGAGACTAGCTCTGGTTTCATCTCTGGCCTTCTTTCACGCTAATCCTTGGGGAATACCCTTCCTAGTTCTCAAGTCTCACTTTGCACTGTGGCCACCTAGAGCCTTTCCAGGTCCAGCTGCTACTGGTCAGCTGCGTGCTGGTCTTTAGGTGATGCCCCTCTGCACGCCACACTCAGCATCTTTCAGTTTCTGCACACTAGCATTGTGCCATGGCTCCCTGTACATGCTGACGCCCTCAGCTGACTTCTACACATTCTGCAAGCAGCTCTCAGCTCAGCATGCTACCTCCAAGAAGAGCTCCTCCTAGTGGGTCTATCCCGGTCACCAGCCAGTTCAGAAACCTACTCAGAAAATGTACACACCAAGTTCCCAGGGGACAGCAAAAGGGTCCCTCTGCTATACCTCGAGGGTCCTAGTGGCAAACTGGCATGGGCTTGCTAAGTAGGACAGAGACCATTAGATCTCTGGGAACCTGGGAATTTCTAATGAACTGATATTGAGATGTAGCCAGGGTGTACAAATCTTGTTGCCACGTTCTACAACATTAAGTGTGTGCTCTGTCACCTCCTTGATCAAAACTTCCAGGAGCTGGGCCTTTTGCTCTAGATGAGACTTGGAGGCTAGAAATGAAACAGCCCAATAAAATCATGAATAAAAAGAAAGAATCGAGAAACTTCCTCGGAAAGCCGAGGCACTGCTGGAAGAAATCTGCTCTGCGTGACTGATTCTGGAAATGTCTTTTGTGTCTTTCTGCCCAGGTCTAAGCTAGTACTGGCCCTGAGAACCTTCTTTCTGTCCTGGAAGGGAGAGGGTCAGTCTCATGGAAGTTTCTAGATGGCTCAGTTTGAAGGCAGATGAGTACCCCTCTCTGATTCTTGCAGAGTTGAAGAGGCTCAGTTAGAGAGCTGGTGTTAACAACAACAGCCTTGGGTACAGGCAGGTCCCTGGATCTCTGTCTCTCTGGGGACATTTCCCTTTTTAGGTAGTTAACTATAAATAGGTATCAAACCCTTTCAAATTCCCAAAACCAGCATTCACTGTCTGCTCAAGTCTCCTGGGAGTGACACAGACTGGGTAAGGCAAGAAGTAGAGCCACCCCTGAGGCTGGCAACGGAGTCTGGGGCCAGCAGGCCAACTCCCGATAACCCCCACTGAGAAAGGCTCAAGGCACTGAGTGGCAGTCCTCCCACCCACTGACTCCTTCTAGTACATTATTACAGACATGTGGAGACATACTGGTTGTCTTCCTAGAATTAACATCTCTGGGCACATTGCCCACTTGCCTCCCTTCATAGCAAAGACAGTCACATTAGAAGATTCCAGAGGAACACAACTCCTCTTGTTGCTTCATGGAATGTCATGATAGTTGTGAAAGAGGAGTCTAGCACGGCCAGGCCAGCAGGGCCAGTGCTCTTGCCAGGCTCTCATAAACTGCTTCTGGGAATGACCGAGACCACCAGGTAATCAGCTCGTGGAAGGGAGCGAGAAAGCTGAGGGATCTGGAATTGCAGTCCAGTGGATGACCATCAAGGTGTCCCACGCATGTGCACAGGTACATGTGGGGTACTATCACAGTCAAATATCCACCTTGTAAAGGGGTGTAAGAAGCGTTGGTGCCTGCCTTCGGGGCATCTGTAAAAACATCCTAACCACTCTCCACGGGCCCCACACTTGCAGTGTTAGGCAAGTCTTGATGCTGAATCCCAACTTCTTCTAGATTTCCTTTCAGCCCTGTGGGCTCGATCAGAATTTAATATTTCCCATGACCTGCAGAGAATGCTTTTAAAAAAGATTTGACCTAGAAAAGACCAAGAGGACTAGACAACATGTTTGATATCCATAGATATTTTCAAGTCGAAATGACTTTTAGTTTCATAACGACACATAAGATGTACCAAAACAAAGAGAAACACTGTCATTAGAAACGGTCCACTGTGGTCACCAGGAGCCCATGTGTACCACCCTCCAGAGGTGAGTGTCCAGGCCAGGCACAGACTCCAAAGGGAAACTGCCCCTGAGTTGTCCCTAAGTCACAGAACAGTGAAGGCAGGGGCCCTTAAAGCAGGAGAAAATCATGCCTTGATTAGGAAGATTAAATACTGTGGACCCAACTCAAATATCTGTTATGCTAAGCTGTAAAAGCAACAGGCGCTCATTATCTCTTTCTTACTAGGACCCAGGGCTGTCACTGTGCTGACACTGTTTTTTCTGTGCTTTGTTCTTTTTAACCTTTATTTTCTAAAACCAGCTTTTAAGGCCTGCAAATCCATCCTTCATGTAAAATGCTTGCCTTCCTCTACACAAAACCCCCAAGAATCCCACTGGCTAATGAGAACCCCTTCAGGAGGAGCACCCCAAAGTTGGGCTTTGAGCTCCAGGCCACCTTCCCTGTAGGATGCTTCCATCACTGTGTTACCCTAGAGAGCCAGATTCTCCTGAACTGTGTCCCTCACAACTCAGCGTCAGTGTCCCGATGTCATAGCTGGACAAGGTTTGAGACCAGCCTTGGAAGGTGTTCATTGGATAGAGGAAGCCATGTTCTAAAGGGTCGAAGGGCTTTGAGAGAAGCTACATGTTTAACTAGTGGAAGAACCAAGACCTCTTTCTTGCTACCCTACAGCTTTCTTGCTATGCCCATGTCTGAGCAACTTCCTGGAAGTGGTCTTAGCAAGCCAGCTTCTGGGAATGCGGAGCTTCACTGAAGCGCTCCTGTCTCTCTGTGGCTAACTCAGCTCAGGCAGAGACCAGGTGCTTCTCCCTGGGCCTAAACACGTCTCCCATTTAATCTCCAAAGCAAGAAGAGGAGTCAATTCTGTGTTGCGGGAGTAGGTAAAGTAACCCAGGGATGCTGATATTATATTTTCACTAAGAAAAAACATTATTAGGCCAAGTGACAAAAAAAAAATAAATAAATAAAGAGGGTAGACTGTGGACAGGCTAGATAGCAATATTGCTTAAGTGTCAACTTCCCTGATTCCAACTACACATTGTGATTTTATTCTTAGACACACAATGAGTAAGAAATGAAAGGTATCATAACTCTGATTTAAAATGGTATCTGTCTATCTAAATGAAAATTACCAATATATAGAGAATGACAAAACGGTGGTGACTCTCGTGTGGTAGGAACACTGAGTTCTTTGCACCAGTGGCTCTTGGACTTTCTCTGTAACTTTGAAATGATATCAAAATGGCTGTTTTAAAAAATCCCATCATGAGGCATGCAGCACACACACTGACAGGCCTCTAGATCCAGGGACACAGGTCAGTGCCTTTCCTTTGTCTCCTTCCTGGCTCCATTGGTCCTGACTCCTCTGTCGCCCCACCTCCTCCTGCTGCCACTCGGCCATGAGTAAGAACTGTCAGCCTTTGTGTTTGTGTGGTCAACGTGGAGCGAGGCCAAGTCTACAGCAAGGTGAGAGGGGACATGGCAGGAAGACGAACCACAGCGGTTCCGTTCCTTACCAGCTGGGAGACCCTAAGGCTGGTCAGTTTCATCTCTGAGGCTCAGTTTCGCTTCTCTAGGAAATGGGAGCAAAAAGCATTTCTAAGACAGCAGAAGCTTGGCTACTGGTGTGCACAAGGAGCTCCTGATGTGACTGACGCCTGTGCACGGCACCAGCACACCGGTTTTGTTTGACTCAGCTGTCCTCCCAGCCTCCTCTCCAGCATCTGCAGTTCCTCCCCCAAGCTCCCGCCTGCCTCTCCTCCCCTGCCAATGTTATCATTCTTCTTCAAACCACATAAACTACATTCCTCTGCCTCCTTCAAAACCCGGTTTTGAGTTTTCCTCACCTCAAACCCTCCCAAACTTCCTCCCTTGTTTGTGGCTTGTGACTTGGGTGACTGGCAGGTTAACAAGTACGTTAGTCATGGGGGGCTGGGGATAGACTGCCTGGATTCTTTCTCATGCCACAACGAGGCTTGGGGGCTCCCAGGCAAGTGTGGTCAACACTGTCCACTCCTACACCCACAGCTGGCTCATAGGAATAAACCATCCCTGGGGACAGGAGGGTGCACAGAAAGGGATCTGGCTATACTCTGTTTGACAGGAAAGTCATTCCCCCTTTCCTCAGGAAAGATGGATTTCCTCCTTAGATTAGATACTTCACAGCCTTGTGACAAAACCACACGTATAATGCAGAGAAAGACCGCTCGTAGACTCGTAGAATCCAACACCTGGGAATGAGAATAAAATGCTAGCAAACATGGCATGTGATGAGGGCATGCACGCTACATGTCTGATTCCGTTTCAGCGGAGAGGATAAACCCTTCCTGTTGAGGAGTTTCTGTATTAGCACACATATAAAGTGCAGAGAACAAAAGCAAGTGAGTGTGTGAATGAACTAGGAGACAGAAGAGAATTTTCACATTGTCTTGGTATAGTCTTGTATATCCTAAGATGCTCACATGAGAATGCATGCACACATAACTTAAGCAATTTCTAAATGAATTTTACCTCAAAGAATAAAAAAAATTGAGGACACAGACCTTAAAGACACCACCTTTACTTCCTGACCCTGGGGGCAGGCACCTTGTCAGAAGGCGCCAAGGACCAACCTTGGTTGTCCCTCAGGCCTCTGGGGTGCAGGTTTCTAAGGGACAGGAATGCATGTAGGTGGCAGCCAAAGCCTTAAGCTAATGCACAGAGGAACAATAGGCTTAGGGTGGTGGTGACTGAGTAGACAAGCCAGCACAGGGAGGGAAAGTGGGGTGAGAGATCCATCACAGGACCACAGAGGAGTGAAGGTCCCTTTGCAGACAGGTAGGTGGAGTTAATCCTGTGCTGACTGCCTTTTCCTTGGGGTCCAGACACTTCCTGCCAGCCCGTGCTCCCTGCCCCCACCTTAAGGCTGCCTCCACAGGGTGTCTTGCTCTTAAGCACTCACTAGTGTGAGGGCACCTGGGTGACTCTGCACCCTTCCCAGAGGCAGCAGGCAAACCCTCTCCCTGTCTGAACCAACCATGGTTAACAGAGACAGCTTCCCACAGAAAGGCAGATTTTTAGTATGGCCCCACAGTGGGACAACCTAGGAACATGAACAAATGCGGATCCCAGCTACGACCCTAGAGTTTCTGTTGACTTGGTCTGGGGGGCAGCCTGGGCACGGTGGTTTCCAAGCTCTACAGGTGAATCTAATATGCAGCCAGAGCTGCCACCCAGGCCCCCAGAGTGTGATGATGACAAGTTGGTTGAGGTTTTCCAAGGCCCCCTGCTCTGCAGGGCAAAGTGCCCAGTGTGGAGCCTGCTCATCGTCTCCCTGCCTCCTTGTGCTTGTTTTTCTCCTCCACAGTTCTGCTCTGACCCTGCCTCACCCTCCTCAGGATTGCACAGAACGGGGTTCCAGACATGAAGACGGGGTGGCTGGACCTCTGTCCCTGTCAGATGAGCCCCTTATCACTGCCCGTGTCACAGTCCCTGCTGCTCTTCTAAGAGTAACATTTTGTTCGCTCATGTTTGCCCACAGCTAGCACAGCAAGGCCCAGGCACAGTTCTGGAGAATAACACTACTAACTCATTCCTCCTAGGTGCATACGCCTGTCCTTCAGCTTTCGACAGCTTATTAAAATCCACTCAGAACAGGCCTGGCTCCTCCACCGTCTGAGTGGATCTCACTTTGTGTAAACATCTTGGAGAAATTATACCTTCATGTTGGCTACCCCACCATGAAGGCTGAGGACCTCTGACCCTTCGATCCGATTAGCTGTGTTCCAAGAGCTCATCAGCAAAGGCAAACACACGGCTTTACAAAGAAAAGAATAAAACATCCATAAAACACGACCTTAACATGGAAAGAAAAGTGATCTTTGGAACAAGGAGACCAGATTGCTTCCCTCTACTAGTAGAAGTGAAAGCTTATCTTCTGGTTTTCTTTTCTGTTTTTCTTTCTTTCTTTTTCTTTTTTTTTCTTTTTTCTTTTTTTTTTTTGGTTTTTCAAGACAGGGTTTCTCTGTGGCTTTGGAGCCTGTGCTGGAACTAGCTCTTGTAGACCAGTCTGGTCTCGAACTCACATCTGTTTTTCTTTTCTTTTCTTTTCTTTTTTTTTTTTGTTTTTTGAGAGTCTCACTCTGTATCCTAGGTTGGCATAGAACTCACTAGGTAGCTCAGGCTAGCCTTACCTCAGCTTCTCAAATATTGGGATTACAAGTGTGCAGCATGCCTGGCTTTCTGTTTATTTTAAAACTTAGTGTGTTCTGGCAATGGCCAAGCAACTCTGTGCCCTATAAAACTGGAACTGTAATAAGGTAGTTCTGCTAATAAAAGCCACACTACTAATCACAGCAGAAGATGAGGCTGCATTATGGCTTTTGAGGACTTTAGGAACCTCTGTCTATCATTAGATAATTGTATTTGATAGGTATTAAATTTTGATTATGTAGGTTATGTTTTACAACTGCATAAAGATGAATAAATTAATATTCTGCATTTCAAATACTATCTTGAAACAGTTTTTTTTTTAATTGCAGCTTTGTAGGCATGAAAGCAGCATGTACCCTAAACACCCTGTCTAATAGAGATGCTGGTCCCAGTGGGTGGGTGGGGGTTCCGATCCGGAAGGAGGGAGGTAGTCTTGTACAGTTTTGGTTATACCTGTGCCCTTTCTCCCTGACTATTTCTAATATTCTGAAATCTGACTTGGAAAGACTGTGCTGAGATCCCTCCATAGACACAGCATGTCATCCTGAGGGCCAGGCTGGCCTTCAGGGAACATACAAGGACATTACTATGGAGCCAGGAAGATCAGTCAAGGTGGAAGTTGGATGTTCTGGAAAGTTACTGAGGTGGCTTTAGTGGGAGTTCTCTGGAAAGTTGCCCATGAAGGGAAGTGTGAGGGCAAAGTTACGAGAAAGGAAAGAAGGGCTCCCCAGGACTCAGTGAGGAGCTCTCTATGGAATAGCTGTTAGGGAGGGGGGCCAAGCCTGAGGTGGCAGTCAGGGCACATGTGGGGCTACACCTGTACACACATTTCTGATGATGTCATAAGCACAGAGTAAACGTATAGGAAGATTCCCTTGACAGGACAGGATCAACTTAAAGATGAGGAACAGTTCCCATGGGGGTCTAGGTAACAACCAAAAAGTAATGCAGGAGGTCTGGAAGTTGTGGTCAGGAAGACAAAGAACTGCAGATAGGGTGGAGAGAGACTGGCAGGGGTTGAGAAAAGGTGATTGGCTCAGTAACCAGGAGGACATGCTGTGTACCCTGGGGGATGGGCAGAAGCATGTCCTCAAGGAGTTCAGGGCAGAGCTGGTGACCAGGAAGCAGGGGCTGTGCCAGCAGGCCTGCCTTTGTATGGAGAAGCTGAGAGGCACTTACTCTCTGTTCCGAGGACAAGGGGAAGAGAGCTCTTGGGTCTCCGGGATTTCATCTCCGGGACCTTGGTGTTCTCACCGGTCCGAGCATCTGAAACAAACAAAGGGAACAGAAACATCAGTCAGCAGCTGTCTAAGGAGTTGAGTAGAGCACCCCAGGCAACACCCTACCTTGACCCTAGTTGGCCCACCCACCCTACATTCCACTAGGAGGCCCTCTGTGCCCGCCAAGAGGCGCCTGCAGCAGGCCCTTCCTCCAGGGGAGCACCAAAGAAGGAGAGCCTGCTGGATGGTCCTGATAAATCAGGTGGCTGGGACAGTCACCCAACAGGATGGATGGCCAGGCTAGGAAGCTGGTTATTGCTCCCTGCTGTATCAGTAGAGACTGCCAGGACTAAGGCCACTTAGCAGGGTCTAGGCCCTCAATACCCTTTGCTCTTCTTGTCCCCATGAGGCCTTGATTTGCTTATCTAAATGGTCTACATTTCAAAGGCTTTCTGCAGATGGAGGGGCCTCACACAGTGGCCTTTAGTTTCTGAGACTTGCTTTTGCACTGGGCCAGGCCTGGCCAGATGAAGGCTTCAGCACAGGCCTAGCATAGTCTTGGAGATTAAGGCTGGGACTCTTAAGTATTTTTGCAGTGCATCTACAAGGCAGGTCTTTGGATCCCTGCAGTGACCATTGGCTGAGGCTGGGCAGCAAGTTCCCTCTTCCACCTTAAGGTAAAGGTCAGACAATGCCGGGAGCAGGTATACTCTCTCTGAACACAGATGTGAGCAGCACTGTGGGCACGGAAGGGCTCTCTCTGGATTCTCATGAGACTGGATTTTTTAAACTTTGTGGTAAAACCACCCAGGACTTAGATAAGAAGCCGCTGGTTGACCAGCCACTACCAGGCTCGTGTTTTCCCTACAACAGGCAAGGGATGGAAGGTACCTTCCCCCCAAGTTCCTTCCTGTCCCTATCCTTCATTTCCTGCTCCCAAAGAGGAAGCTCAGAGGGAGGATGGGATTTTCCAGCAAGGGCTTTGGCCACATTCCTGTGGCTTAGATGGAGAAGGAGGGCCAACAGGCTGTCCCTGCCTCCAGGTTGTGCACCTCAGCTGGTCTTACCTCAACTGGTTTCCCTGTAAGGGGTGGTACTAGGAACATAGACTGCAGAGGTGGGGGGGGGACATACACTTCCTAGTTTCTGGTTGAATTTCTCCTAGATGACATCTGGTCCCTTGCATACTCTAGAAAGTGCATCTGTCCACACAGCCCCTTTTACTAAGTCTTGTTCATGTAGGCTTTCCTCCACCGCACGCCCGGCCTCTCTATGACAGAGACATCCGTGTGACAGAGGCTGCATGTGGGCACAGCACAGGTTCAGTTAGGTGGCAGCCGAGGGACAAGGTCAACCCCTTGTTGAATACAACCAAAGCCGTATACACACAACTATGGAAATGATTCCACTGGAGCGTAACTTCGGAATTCCTAGCACCATGGGGGTGAGGTAAAGGGACAAAGGCGGAAGAGATCCTTTTAGGCAGAGCTTGACAACCCTGCTGCCTCTCCCACTGTGTGATGCCCCTGTCCTGCCGCCTCTGTAAGAGCAAAGGAGCCCCAGATGGAGAGTTCAGGGTTCTTGGCTTCTGGAGCCGACAAGGTCTCAAGTTGCCACCCATGCTCCGAGGCACCAGTTTCACGTGGATACATTGGAGGAGCAGAAAGACCCTGGGACTTTAAAGAAAGGTGCACTCAGAAGTGTCTTGTCCTCCCCTTCCTAGGGGAGAATGGCAGAATGTAGTACCAAATTCCTGCTTCAGTGTGCTTTTTCTCATGGTAAGTTCCAGAGCAGAGAGGAGTCTGGGAAAGAGGATCAAAGAAGATCAAAGTCCTTTTGCTGACATGTAAGTGGAGGCACAAGCAAGCAATGGTGATGGGCCCAGATTTTCTGGCTTCTGAAAGAGGGTAGTGGGAGCCCATGGAGGCCTTTCCTCGTCCGTCATGCTGGGTGCTATTTTGGTACATTTTGTCTTTGTCACTGGCCCCTTTGAGGACTTGGACAAATCATTTAAACTGCTTCCATAGCCGTAAAAAGGGAACTTTTATCTTTTCTAGTTCGCTGCATCCCAAAATCTAGAGAAGGCAAAGCATAAGATGATATTTTGGGGCAGGCGCTGGTGGCGCACACCTTTAATCCCAGAACTCGGGAGACAGAGGCAGGATATCTCTGTGAGTTCGAGGCCAGCCTGGTCTACAGAGTGAGTTCCAGGAGAGGCTCCAAAGCTATAGAGAAACCCTGTCTCAAAAAAACCAAAACCAAAACAAAACAAACAAAACAAAAAAATCAAAAAGCAAAAAACCAAACCCACATGGTATTTTGCCAAGATCAAAAGCACCATTTATCTAAATGAACTCCTTCTTTTTGTTAGCCATGTTCCCTCACCTTCTAACGGCCTTTAGCATCCTCTCACTTCAGAAAGCCCTCGATTAGCCAGCTCTACCTGCCTCTGCAGTGCTCTTGGCTCTGGGGCAGCGTGGGTTCAGGAGAAGAGGGAGCACTTCACCTGGGTGCACACTGAGCTGGTTTCGAGAAGCTCCACTCACTGCAGCTTATCTTCCCATCAGACCCTGAAGAAAAGGGCTCAGGTTTCCCTTCCAAACCAGGCATATTCCAAACCCAGAGGCTCAGGGTAGGGGAGAGCAGCACCCCCAAGTGCCAGTAATGTGGGGGCTGTGTAGGAGGTATGGGGCCCAGCCAGGAATACCAAGCAGCCTGGCCACTATGAGAACCGCAGCACGGAATGGGCTGGGAGGACCAAACGCTTAATCAAAACCAGCTTTGTGCTCACGTGCTGCCCCGGGGGATAAAAATAATAGTAATAAAAGTTTGAGAGCAGCTTGTATTTTCTGTCTATTTTAATCATTTTGTGATGAAACTGGGTTTTATTTCTAGATCTGAGCCCCACGGCTGGAGTCCTTTGCTGGCCTGGTTGTGCACCTAAAAGAGTATGGGGGTCGAAGATAGAGGTGTGGAAAATCTGGGGCTCCTAAAGAAATAAGGGGATCTGCCCTTACATGGACAATGCCTCATCCCTTCTACTGCTAGACATAGGCCCTTGGCATACTTTTTTGTACTATCCCTCCCCCAACCCCCAAGAGGTTGGATCCCTGGACTCTGACCCTAGGCAAGGGAGGAGGCAGCTTTGGGAAGGTTCTGGGGGAGGGTCTGAAGGAAGGGCAAAGCAGGGGGCTGGGCTCCTGCATCCCCTGGAATGGCTCTTTTCTTGCTGGTCTCTCTGCCTAAGAGCAAGCAGCATACGAGCATACAGAATTCTGGCTGGGGAAACATGAAGTCTTCTCTGGCAGGGTTGTTTAGCGGTGATGAGCCCTTGGATGAGCTCCTAAACTGTGAGATGAGAACCTTCCTAGTTAGGAAAAACAGCATCTCACCGGAAGAGCGAAGGGCAAGTGAGTGGCAAACAACTGGCAAGGAGCCAGTGAGATGTCTCTGTGGGTAAAGACACCTGCCACCAAGACTGAGGACCCGAGTTTGATCCCCGGGATCCACATGCTGGAAGGAAAGAAATGACTCCTGCGAATTGTCCTCTGAGCTCCACACTGACTCTATTTCATGGCCTGAGGCCTCAAATAAATATTAAAGTGTAATAAAAAAAAATCAAAAAACAGGTGGCATTCACTAGGTGTTTACCCCATGCATGCACCTGTGTGTGCTGCATGTGCTCACAGCAGGTAAGCATAACACTCATCAATACTTAACTTCTCCCTCCATCTTCTCTTCCTCTCCCTCCCTCCCTCCCAACCACCCTCTCTCTACCCCCCTTTCTTTCCTTATTTTGGAGACAAAGTCTTACCCTGTAGTCCAGGATGGTTGGAACTTGTCACACAGCCCAGGCTAGTCTTAGACTCAACCCAATCCTCTGGCCTTGGGCTATTCAAATGTTTTAGAGCTATAAACACAGCCGTTTGCTTCAGTTCCACCTACTACTAACTAGCTGCATGTGAAGATTTAGAGAATAAATGTGGAAGCAGGAGAGGATTACGGAACATGCCAGGACTCAGACCAAGGCAGGTCAGCTTCTACTCAGCACAGCCAGCTGGACCACAGTGGTTGGGAGCAGCGCTAGGGTTTAGATTCCCATCCAACCAGCCAGGGTGGCCTGTGCAGGTGACCCAGTCTCTAGGTATTAAATGAGGCTGATTGATACTGCTGTCACTCTCCTAAGCCCCTCACATCATGGTCACTAATGATCTCTGCATTACTCTCTCCAGTGGTCATCGATCAGACTGAGCTGCCCTCAATGGCAGCATCGGACTCATTGGTCATTCTTTTCTCTCTAGAATCCTGACCATTAGGCTTCTGGGCTATCTTTCTCCCAGATTTGGTTCTCTCTTCTTGAGGACATTCATCCCCGTCTCTTCTGCAGACCCCTGAGCTGCTTCTACCTCTCAGGGCTGTACTCTCATGTCTCTCAGGTCTTTTCTTCAGTCACATCCACTATAGGAGCTCATTCAATCCCAAGTCACTCAACCGACCTCTCCGTGTGGCTTCCACCCTATGTTCTGTCTTCAGCCCCTCAGATTCATCTAAATATTTGTCCATGTGACTCATCTCTGGAGCTGTCTCCTGGGCATTTTTATCCTCATATG
The DNA here is from genome assembly GCA_028555095.1 of Dicrostonyx torquatus. NCBI lineage: Eukaryota > Metazoa > Chordata > Mammalia > Rodentia > Cricetidae > Dicrostonyx > Dicrostonyx torquatus. The sequence continues at coordinate 935,987 of JAQHUG010000063.1, forward strand.
TATGGAAATTTGATGGTCCCCCAGCCTTCACATTATGACTTAAGTAGGTAGCATCACCATTGACCCTTACTGCCCTATGAAAGCTTAGATGTAACAAGTCAGAGAACTGGCCCCTCTCCAACACTCCAGACCAAATTCATCAGCAGCTCCTGTCATCTCTAAATCAAACCGGACGACGAATCCCATATCTACTCCAACAGTCTAAGTGCCGTCGCATCCTGCAGCTGGCCTCCCTGCTCTCTTCCTTACGTATCTGAGGTCTGCTCACCATGAAGATGCCTGAGTGATCCTTCTGGTGTCCCAATACACTGGACTAAAACCTGATTTCCTGTTCCGGTTCATACTACTCTGCAGCCCCGGATCCTGCCCCACTTTAGCTTTGTTTCCTGGCGCTCTGCACCTGGTGCTTGGCTCACCAGTCTGCTGCTTCTTCCCACACTGCCCACAAGCATGGTCTCTCTTGCTTTTCTTCTCTCTCACCTCTTTTCTAAAACTCCTTGTAGGTCTCTGTTCAAATGTTCATTCTACCATGAGTATTCCCTTTCCCATTACCAGGCTGTGCTTTTCCCACATCACATGGTATTGCTTAAGTGTTTGTGTGTGCATATGCATGCACATGCGCGCGTGTGCGTGCACGCGCACGCACACGCACACACACACACACACACGAACATCAAGTCCAAACGCCAGCTCCTTGAGCTGTGCCTGGCAGGGTTCAGACCTAAATATTTGTTGAATGCGTGAATGATGGCATGGGTGCCACTTATACATGCTTCCCCTACCCAAAGACACATGATCTTTGGTGACCGTGAAGCCCTGCTCTCCCTGAAGATAAGGCTGGATGCCCTGGCTAGTGTACCTGAGGAAGGGAGCCCTGAGCTGGGAGGGAATCATAGGAATGAATGTCCCTTGAGTAGAAATGACTTCCCAGCAGAGGCCTGGCAAGAATGGATGCCAGGGTGTCTCAGAAGTGACTTTACATGCAAATTCCCTGACCAGAACCAGCTGGGAAAGGTCTGGCAGGCCCCAGGACCAGACACACCTGAGTTCTCTCAAGGCAATGAATACTGCACTTTACTGGGCAGGGCTTCAGCCTGGACTGGTGCTTACTGTCAGTCTCTGTAAGCTCATTTGCTCCTTGGGAAAGGCAGCCTGCCCCCTGTTGCAGAAACTGAAAAGGTGAAGTACAAATGTCTCCAGCCACCGTAGGTATTAAAAGTCAACTACTTCCCTTGTGGGTGAGTTTTTTGTCAACTTCTACCCATCACAGGGTCAGTATCCTTCTGGATGGGACAAGTTGACACCTACCTTCTGCTAAGTTTGGAAGAAAGGATGATACAACCACAATCAACAACAGGCATAAGTACCTGTTTTCAAAGGCAAATGACCCGACTAGGACTATTAATAGCCGGACACACTGCATTCTGTAGGTTACTCCTTCCTGCCTTATAAGAAACAGAACACTTGTCAAGCATGGTGGCACACACCTTAATTCCGGCACTGTGGAGGCAGAGGCAGAAAGATCTGTGCGTTCAAGGCCAGCCTGGTCTACAGAATGAGTTCCAAGACAGCCAGGACTACACAGAGAAACCCTGTCTTGAACAACAAACAAAAGAGGAGGAGGAGAAGCTGGAGGATTGGAGGAAGAAAGGAAGAAGGAAGGAAAGAACCAGACAGAACACACCTGAGCCCAACAGAATTCCTGTCTGTGAAATCCTGAAATGCATCCTTATATTGTAGTCTTAATGGCATTGGACACAGGCTGAATGAGTGGTAGTGGCTTCCAGGAGGCATGGCCAGTTCTGCTGAGTGATAGCAGGAAAGCCAACCAGAAGTCATCACTGTAGGGAGGGACCTCAATGTCGTTTGGGAAGGATGCAGGACTGTTTCTACCCAGAGTTCAGGCAGGTGGCTACAGTAGATGGATTAAAAAGCACTCGCTGATGAAAAGTCAACCCTGGCTAGCTACTCCTAAGGGAAAATGTTTTCTCCCTTCCTTTGCCTTATCTTTATTTCTTTGTTGAGAAAGTCTCCCATGCTGGTCTGGAACTTGTGATCCTGTTGCCTCTGCCTCCCCAGCACTCATAATCCAAGATGGCATATGCCAACTCTCTTTGAGAATTTGACTGAAACCATAGATCCTGCTTTTTGGAAAGATGCTCTTGCCACACATACATCAGCTTTTGACAATAGCGAAGGATGGCCAGCTCTACTGAGATCTCTGAGCACTGTGTCACTTAGCTTGGACAAACCCAAACCCAAAGGAGGCAGAAAGCTGCCAGAAGGTTGTTAAAGAGCCCTTGTCCTTCAGGGTTTGCCTGGCGGTGGCTCCTGGGGGAAATAGAGCTAAGTGTGGCGAGCTCATCTAAGAGATGGCACGGGACACATCACCATCTATAATAGTGAGGGAAATGGGAGTAAGGCTGTGGAAGAAGGCTGCCCTTTTTCCTATCTGCAAACAAAACCAGACCAAGGCCAATTAACTGTGAGTCGCTTCTGTTGTCTCAGCTGCTGTCTCTCCTGGCTCTCTTCTAGCTCTCCTTCCAAGTCCCAGGTCCTGATTTGTAGCCAGGGACCAAATTCTTACTTTGAAGGAATGGGGAGAAGTAACGGTGGAGACCACAAAGAGCCCCTCGGCAATCAGAGCCTCTTAAGTTGCAGAATGAATGAGTCCCCTAAACAGAAAAAAAAAAAGCAAAACCCAAACCAAACAAAACCTAAACATGTTGTGCAAAGGAAAAGGAAATTGCCCTTTGCAAACAAATCTGGAAAAGGTGCTGACACTGTGCAGATAAGGAGAACAAATTGCTCTCTTGCCTGCAGCACACCGTGAAAATAGGAGCTCAAGAGGCCAGGGGTTTCAAAAGCAGATAACCTCATTAGCCGATTGGCCACTTATGGATAGGAATTATCGCCCTAAGCCCCCAGTAGGGGCCTTAGAAAACAGTTTCCAGGAAGGCACCACCTAGACAGAGGGCAGTAGGTCCCTAACCCATGTGGTGACAGGCAGGTGACACACACCAGGAGTAGGCAGGAGCCTCACAGCATGTTACTGAATTGACTGTGAACCCTGATCCATCAGATCTACTTCCTCAGAGGCAGAGTCTATAGTTCCTAGAAAGTCATTCCTAGGCTAGGCTACTTGTACCCTGTCAGACCATTTTGGCTTCTGCTTCTTCTTATTATTATTATTATTTTGGCTAGAACTATTTAATTTGCTTTGCAATTGTATGTTTTCAAAGGACACTTTCCTTCAGAAGACACCCCACCTTTTCTCCCATTTATTATGTACCCCACTTTGTGCTTTGTGACCAGGAAGGGGGTCATGAGATCCAACACGAGGACAAAGACTCTCCGACTTATGGGATGGCCATAAACCAGGTTAGGATTTTGGCACCAGAGCGATCAGACTCAGGAGCCAGAACAAGGAAGCTGCTCCTCCAGATGCCTTATTTGGACACCAGTTTTGACAAGTTACTGATGGTTATTAAGCAGGCATTCCAGGGGCAAGAAACTGATTCCCCAAAACTACTTTTTAGATGTTTCCAGGAAAATTTGAACATACGAAGGATAGGCAATGGATTGAAAAACAAACAGCACAGGGTTGAGAGTCCCACAGGGGTCCTGGTAGGGTTTGATTTCTAATGTGATGGCGAGGATGTCAGTCTAAACCGGCACAAGGCTCCTTCTACCCCCAGGCTCTAGTTCCACACTCCTCATGGACCGGATGAAGAGACACAAATGCACATTTCCTGCTGGGCCTTGCTCCTTCCTGCCTTGGGGAACACCACACTCCTCAGGGGTCTCTCTCTCTCTCTCGCCTCTTCTCCCTTCTCTTTGCTGTCATGTTTTCTTTTGGCAGAATTAGCCCTATTCTCCTCTCTCCCCCACCTCAGCCTGACTCACCTTCTCCTGGAGGACACTTGCACACTCAGCTCTGTCCTCAGGTCAAGGTTCCTCAGGGGCCTGGGCACCAGCACTGTACACTTGATCACTGTGGTCTGTCAAATACTTAGAGTCATTTTCCTGTGGGTGTGCCCTTTCTCTTGCTGGTGCCCTTGTGCCCGACTTCCTTGCCCAGAAGCTTCTGGGTGTGGAGGTCAGGACAGGGAGGGGAGGAGAAGGTGAACAGCCCTTTTTCCTGGCTAGAGATACAGGAAGAGGCCATGTGGGCAATCAGGTAATCAAGGTGAGGTTGTCACTTCCCTTCTTGACTTATTTTCTTTCTTTCTTTCTTTCTTTTTTTTTTTTTGTGTAGCTGGAGTCTCACCAAATGAATGTTAAAGTAAGGCTGGGGACAATTTGGGGTGGGGAGTCATTCAGATGTAGGAGGGGCCAAGAGATGGGCCCTGTGTGGCAGCAATGGGTAAGCGTGACTTACCATCCACAGTGACTTGGCAGGAGCACTCAGCCTGGCCAGCGCTGTTCTTGGCTACACACTTGTACAAGCCCCTGTCCTCAGGCAGTGCCTTCTCGATGGAGATGGAGAAGAGTGAGCCTGTGGGAGGGAGAACAGGAAATGTGTGAATGCCCAGGCAAGGGCGCAGTACCTTCTCAGAATCCAAGAGCAGAGGCCAGGCAAGAATTTGGCTCTCTCTGAATCCTCAAATTCTCTGTTGATAGCCTACTCCAAAAGAGCCTAAGTCCTAATTCCCAATCAATCCTCTCCTTCAGGAGCCCTCCCCCACTGAAGGGCTCTCAAGCCTTTGTCAGTGGGAAGAAGGAGGAGGGACAGATTGACATTGCCTGCCTCCTACACAGAGCTTAAGCAGCCAGGTACAATCTCCTGGGGACAGTGGCCAGGAAGGAGTCACCTTGCAGCGATGCTGGGCATACTGCTTGGTAAAGCGAGTTTCTAAAAAAACAAAAACCATGAGTTTGGCTGGCCAGTGGTGGCGCATGCCTGTAATCCCAGCAGCTGGGAGGCAGATGCAGGCAGATGTCTGGGAGTTCGAGCCCAGCCTGTTCTACAGAGTAAGTTACGGGACAGCCAGGATTGTTACACAGAGAAATCCTGTCTTGAAAATCTAAACCAAAATAAACATGTGTTTGCTATGATGTATATGAGGAGATTGGAGGACAACTTTTAGGAAGCTTTTTCCTTCCACCATATGGGTGCCAGGGATTAAACTCAGGTCGCCAGGCTTGGTGGCAGGCACATGTTCCCACTGAGACATCTCACCAACCCAAGGTAAAGGGGGTTTTGAGTGAACAGAGAAGTAGGAGAGGGTGGGAACCCATGTCTAACAGGGACACTGGCTTTTGGGAAGCTCTCCTGTGAGAGCGTAGTGGCTGTGGTGTGTGACTTGACAAATTACTTTTTATGAAGAGAGTTATGACTGAAGAACAGACCACAAAGGGGTACTAGGCCATAAGAGAGACTCCTGGGGCATCCTTCCTACAAGGCTGGGTTGCATGCCCCCTCAGGAGGGGGGAGGATAGCCTCTTTCCTTACAGTCCGCGTGGGCTACCCTTGCCTAAGAACCACCTCCAAGGGCCAAGAGGGAAGGCAGGCTGAGAACATACAAGAGCTCAGGGATCCGGTCCTTCCTTATCTGGTTCTCTCATCCTCAGACTGATCGGGACTCTTTCAGATCTTCCTGGGAGTAGGTGTGGGCCATCTAAGAATGAGACTAGCCTGACCAGTCAAGGGTTCAGCCATGTGCTAGGTCCTCCCCTGAGTCATGTAAACAGCAAGCCTGTAGTATGGCATCCTTCTCAAGCCACCCAGTGTCTGTGCACCAGTCATCACAAGGACAGAGCTCGTCATGCCATCCTGCTGTCTGTAAGCTACCCATTCCCACATCCCCCAGGCCACAGTCACTGGGAGGATGGGGGGAGGGGGCAAGATCAGTGGGCACTGTTCCCAGCGGGAACATAACCAATCACTGCCTTCCCTCCATTACATGGTTATACAAAGCAGATGGCAGGAAACTGAGGGAACAAGGGAAGCGTCAGTTGGGCCCACAGCACCATGCCCAGGCTGGAGAGTTGGAAAGGCTACGCTGTTTCGTGGGGCAGCACAGCTGATCTGTGTCCCCTCCCTCCTACCAGCTCTTGAACAGGTCTCATTGTCTTTCCATGGAGAAGGCAATGGGTCACCATATCGTCCCAACTGTAACAGGAAGGAGTTAAGTCTGGCATGAGAGTAAGAACTGGGAGGCACGGGGACAGAGGAGCGAAGGGGGCTAGTCCATTCATCTTGGTGGTTAGGAGGATGTTAGGATGACCCCTAACATCTGAACCTGCAAGACAAGGCTCGGAAGAGACTCCCCTACCTCTAAATTTCCCTAGTCTGGGAGGACAAATTCCATTTCCCCATCCCCAAGTTATATCCTGCTTCATAACCCGCTTTTTGTTTTTGTTTTTCACGTTTTGGTCCCCTGGCTGCCTTTGGCCTGAAACTTAAATGACAGGCACAGTAGATAGTCGTGTGAGGGCTAGAAGGGCAGTGGCATATTTGAACAAGAGCCCACTTTTCTTCCCAGCTCTCCACGGCTCCAGCAGAGCTTAGCCATGGCCACATGCATCGTGGCTTAGAAGACTGGGCAGGCTGGAGGCTGGCCACCCCAGATGAAGAATCTGGTATTTCCTGTGGGACGGCTCATTCTTGACCTCCAGAAGAAAGCTGTTTCCCAGAATTTTTTTTTTTTTTTGAAGCCTCAGCCAGTCAGCCTGGTAGGGAATATTGAGAAGGAGTGTGGGGGGATGGGAAGCGGGAATCCACTGAGTGGTTCAGTAGGAGCTATGCTAAGAGCCCCTCCTGCATAGGAAGTGGCTCTTCTGTGATTAAAGACCCCCCCCAGCTCTTCCCTTTCCTGAGTGGGTTAGGAAGCGGTGAGAAGAGGCTAGGATTATGGTCAGGAGGTTGCCTGAAGTCCTAGAGGCTCCTGGTGGTTTCAAAAGCCTCCCTGACCTGCCCTCCCAATAGTCACTGACCAACACTGTCACTCACTTGGGGTCCCTTCCTGGGGAACAGTGTCCTTGGTGTCACCTCTAAGGCCCTAGCTCTAGCTGCACCTTTCCTGGGCTTCCCCAGGCATCTGACACGGTGGTGGCCATTGCTGAATCCCACTCCTGTCTCCCACGCTAGCTCTGAGGGAAGTAACCATGCTGGAATGTAGATGCAATAAGTAGTTGAGATGATCTGAATGACGGAGGCTATTTCCACATGACTTGGAAGGATCCATGCAAGACAAGGTCACGAACACATCATCAATAACATATATTAATCTGTATTGTTGAAAAGATCAGGCAGTTTCTAGACAGAAAGGAATAGGTAATTTTGAGTTCTTAAATGGAGTCTACATACAAGCCAAGGTACCGTGTATAATTAATGCCTTGTAGGTAGTAGCTGCTACGTAATTTGCAGGATAAATTTATAAAAGATCAAAAAGGCCTTCATAAGAGTCCACCCTGAAGGCAATTTAAAAAATGAGTCATCTCTTGATAATAGCAATGAAAACAAAGCGTCATTACTAGACTGGGAGAAGTGTTTTGCTAGGGGAAGCCCAGCCTGGAATCAGGAAGCAAACCTTGGAGATAAAGGCCCTTTTATTGCTGCCTCAGCCCTGCCTGGACTCCAGAATCACCCCTATAGCCAAGATAGGTCTGGAAAGCCCAGGTGCCTGTCCCTAGAGGGCAGGTCCAGCTGATGGTCTCTGGAACACAGATATCCCACCGCTCTGGGGGCAGATGAAGAAGATCACTTCCACTTGCTCGACCCTCTGAGAATTGCCTAATGGTCAAATCCCACCAATGACCGTCATACCTCTTCTAGGGGTTTTCTTTGTGTTAACCGGGGTGGATGTGATCCTGTCCTACAGGCCCTGGGGCTCAGCAGAGAAACCCCCATACCTACACAGGCCATCTCTAGCAGTGGGCCTTCTGAAACCCACGGATTATTGGGTACAAGGAGGGCATGAGTGTCTCTTGACTAAAGGAACAGGAGGCTGAGAAAATATCCTGGAGGATGTGAATCTTGATAGAGGGGGAGATTGACAAGCTAGGCATCAGTGCAGCCGGAGGTAGAGGTGGAGAATAGACAGGAAGTTGGGTATTGCCCTTTCCCCAACTCATCACCTCAAGTCACCCACTGAGTTTCAGGAAAACACCCCTGTGGCTCAGGAGCACTCAGTCCGCTCCACCTCCCTCTTCTGTGCCCAGCCCTGGCCATCACCCTGCCCTTCAAGCCAGGTCACCGATTTTATAGCAGATGTCTGTACTTCTTGCACTGGATTCTTTCTCTTGTGACTCCGCTCACCTTGGGAGTGTGGACCTCATCACCATCCCCTGTGCTATCTTCAGCAGTGAGTCAGTCAGAGCCTCTAAAACCCAACTGTTTGTAGCATTCCTCTCTCCCAAATCTCCCCTGCATGGCTCTCTGTTGCTTTTAGACATGTTCTTGGACAGGATGTGGGCTGAAATCAGGGCCAAGTCACTACAGCCAGTTCAGATAGGCCCACTTGCAAGCAGCCAGCCTTCAGTGCCCCAATGTACAGGGTCCATTTACTTCCCTATTGCCCAAGTCTGGCCTGCTTTTTGAGTTCTGAGGGAGCCCAGGGGCTTTCCCATCAGTCATTCCTTTCCTTAGCATGCTACAGCTCCCCTCAGATCCACTCTGTGGTGCCTGGCTTCAACATAGTGAGCCCATGTCTTCTGTGCCAGATCTACTAAGGAGCAGATTTGTCCACTCTGGCCACCTTGCTGCTTTCCTGGACCAAACAGTTGATTGACAGCTGATAAGCCCTAAGATGCACATCCCTCTTAAAGACTTGGTGAATGCAGGTATAGAAGATGGGGCTGGCATCTGGAGGACAAGCACTCTCTCCTTTACTGTGGCAAGAGAGCTCACATCACGGTCTGCTCCCTCCATCACGGAGAAAAGACCAGACGGTTGGCAAGTCAAGGGTACCACCTGTCTCTCAGTATTTGTGTCTAGTCACAAAAATCTCAGCTACGTGAATTACAATCCCAGCTCTGTTACTTAAGATCTATGCAACCTTGGGCAATTTGCTTAACTTCTCTGTTAGAAAGATAAGTAGGAGTGTGAGAATTAAGTGAACAGGAAGTGTCTGGAGTCTAAGACGGCACTGGGACATGGTGTTCAACCGAAGGAAACTAGATATTCCTACTCTGAAGTACTGAGAATACTGTTTGGAGTCTGGGTTGGAGCTTTCTGCTGAGGATTTCAGGCTTTCTTTTGTGAGGCGAAGATGCTGTTTATATCTCTGCTCTACAGCTTACTCAGCAACCCAGGCATAAGAGAAGCCAGTGGCTGGTGGCTCAGGAACACTTCTGGAACCAGGGCCGAGGCCTGCCCTACACTGTTGTAAGTGGCCTTTGGTGGCTTTGGCTTTAGGAACTGCCACCTTCACCACTGTTTGAAGCCCTGTTTCTCTGAGGTTGATGTACTCATGAACACGACTGTGCAGAAATCTATCACTTACATGTCCCAGGCTGGTGGCTGGCCTCCATCCTGCCAGAGAGGTCACTGGACATTGGGACCTGGGCAAGCTTTCCAGTTTGTTTGTGTGAGGGAGGACCTTGGGTACAACAGGGAAAATGGTAGCATCCACTGTCATGTACTTCTTACCCCACCACAGAGGCCCTGAGACCTACTGTGTGTGACTATCACAGACCCAGAACTAGCAGACATGGGGACAGATACCTTCTGGAGAATCCGGCCAATCTGGGGACATCCATGTAAAAAAGTTACTGTGCCAATACACTAGCAGAAGATAACATCATCTCTCTCTGCTGAAAGAAACTCCAGCTTGCTATGTGGTCCTTCAACATTTAGACTCTGTATATTTTGGCCTCTCTGGATTAGCTGGCTGAACCATAGAATAAGGGATAACAACTCTGCTATCTGTAAACGCCTCCCTCCACGTGTTGGAGATAGACAACTGGGGGATGAGGGGAGAGTGGGTGGAGAGGGGAGTGACCAGAGGCTAGCTGGAGATTGAGGAGGGGAAGAAGGGGCTGGTCTCTGTCTCAGTGCATTAGCATTTGCTAAGACCTGTCCACTCAGCCTCTTCAGGGACTGTCCTCTGTACCTCAAGATACATGCCACATCCTGGGAACTTCTTCATGACTCACTAGGTTCAGATCTAGCTCAAGCAGGACCCTATCCCTCCACTACTCACCTCAGGGGACTGTGGGATGTTGTCTAACCTAGGAGTTCCTGGCAGGACTTGGGATGGATAACAATGCCTTAAAGCACACTGAGGGCTGGTAAGGTAACTCAGCAGCAGGTAAAGGTGCTTGCCACCCAACCTAACTACCTGAGTTTGATTCCAGGGAACATACTTCTCTGACCTACACACATGTACCATGGTAATGTGTGGTCACATTCATAATCCACCAAAGTCCCCCTCCCCGACACACACACACAAATAGATAAATAAATAAATAAATGTGGTAGAAGAACAAAGCATGCCAAGGGCCTGAGGATAAATCTCCTCTCACTCCCACTCCCATTTTCTCTGGTGTAAACTGGCCCATCTGAGAACTCCAGAGTCCCAAAGGCCATAGGTGACAGGACTTGCACCACCCCCAACCAAGAATGTGAAACACCAGCAAACAAAAGTCTCATCCAAATTAGGAAGCGAGCAGCTCTGCCCCGTGTGAGTGTGGCCATCGGGCTGTGCCGAGTGTTTGGCTTGCCCATGAGTCCCTTCGGACCCACAATATTCTCAAGGTTAAACTGTTGCTGATGCCAACCCCTGGTTCCATACCAGCATGCCACCCCCCTACTGTTTTCTAAACTCAGATAACACTTCTCAATCAGTAATGTGCACAGGACCCCCAGCTGACCTCAGTTCCAGGTACACCCCCTTTCCCAGTCTGCAAGCATAGCTCTTTCCATGAGGGTGGGGGGATGTTAGACAACTCAGTCCTACAGGTCTGCTCACAGGGGCCCAGGGTGGGGTGCCAAGAGAAGGTTCTGCTAGACAGACACCAAGGCACAACGTGTACCACACAAATCAGAAAGCCTACTCTTGTCACAGTAGGGTCATGTATACACCCAAGGGCCCTCAGCAGGGAGTCCATCCCATAAGTGACAGAGCCAACTCAGGCTCTGGCTACAAGTGACCACCAAGAAGACTGCAGCTTCATGCTCTGACTGTGACCCAGGTAGGTACAGGTACCCCAGCTTCCCTACCCTCACCCCCATTTACCTTCTTGGGAGAGGACGATGAATTTTGTGGTCTTAAGTGTCTTTCCATTCAGTGTCCAGGTGACAGTGGCCGGGGGATCAGAGGTCACCTGGCACTGGAGCAGCAGCTTCTCACCCTCTGCTACATGGACGTCTTGCAGCTTTTCCTTGAAGATTGGGGCTGAGCCTTGGCTCTCAGGTCCTTTTTCATTGCCTGTGGCTCCGGCATGGCCTTTCTTATAGTTCACATCATTCTTAACCTCCTTGAGTTCTTCTTTCCCAGCTGCTTTCAGGGTCTCAGCAGGCTTGGTATTGGCCACAGGCTTCGGGGTCTCAGTAGGCTGTGCATTGCCTACGGGTTTCAGGGACCCAGCAGGCTGTGCATTGGCTACAGGTTTCAGAGTCTCAGTGGATTTGGCATTGGCTACAGGCTTCAGGGTCTCAGCAGGCTTGGCATTGCCTATGGGTTTCAGGGTCTCAGCAGGCTTGGCATTGCCTATGGGTTTCGGGGCCCCAACTGGCTGTGTGTTGCCTACAGGCGTGGGGCTTTCCCCAGCCTTGACGTTCAAGACCTCAGCATTGTTGCTGCCATTCTCTGCAGGTGATTTCTTCTTGCCACCTAGCACTGAGCGGAAGTCTGGGGTGGCAGCTTTTGGGGGTGGGACCTTCTCAGGAATGGGGGTCTTAGGGGTCCCCTTCTTGGCTAGGACAGAGCGGAAGTCAACCTGCTGGGGGCTATGTACTTTCCTTTCTTCCTCGGACACAGTCTTTGGCTTTACTTGCCGCTGAAGGTTGGCGCGGAAATCCATCTGCTCGGCTGGGATCTCCTTCAGGTCTTCTTCGGATACAGTCTTGGTGTTCACCTTCTTTCCCAGAAGGTCACGGAAATCCAGCTGCCCCACCTCCTGTTGGCGGATGGCCTCTTCTGTGTGTAGCCTGGTCTCCACCCGTCTCTTCAACAGTCCCCTGACGTCTTCTCCGTCTTCCTCCTCTGGCCAACCTTGCCCTCTCGCTGGCCAGCCAGGCCTCAGGGTCCCATCACGGTCACCATCACCATGAGCTCCAACTCCTCCACCACAGAGGCCCTCACAGGCAGCAGGCTCCCGCCCCCTGCAACAACCAGTGAAGGAAAAAGGGAAAGTAGCAGGAGGAAAAGGGGCTGGGTAAGGCAGAAACGTCAGGGGAGAGCAAATCCCTGAGGGCGGAGGGTAGAGAGGAGGGGGAAGGGGACGTGGGGGCCGGCCAGGCTGTGTTTATAGAAGGGAACATTGGTGAGAGGCGCTCACTTGCCTAGTTGGTTTATTATATCGGTAATGACTTCAGTAGCCTTATAAGGGTGTGTGCAAAAAAAAAAATAATAAAATAAAGAAAAAGAAACACACATCACCCCCTTCTTTGCCTTCCCCTGCCCTCCCTCCTTCATCCCCTTCCAATCTTTCCCTTTGGCTCTGGTAGTCTCAGTAGGAGGACACAAACAATCCCAGGCTTCGGGGCCAGGAGGAAGGTGGGGAGTGCAGGAGCCTGACCAGGCAGCTCCTGGGGGCACTCACCGTGGTGGGGCTCTGGCAGGTCTGTTCTGCAACATCAATGACACCTGGCAACTGCACTCGCCAACCCGGTTCCTGACGAAGTCAAGGACAGTACAATAAGGACTATGAGACTCCCTGGGCAAAGGACCTATTCAGCCCAGGGCTGAAAGGAAGGCAAGGCAAGTGTAGACTTGGTCACAAGCTCCTGGACCATCGGGGATGGAGACGGCCTAAGGTTTAGCTGTGGCATCCTTCCCAGACTTAGATTTAGGGTAGAACTCTCAGGTTGTGGTCAACCTTCATTTTTATAATTCTGAATTAAGAAGAAGGGGGAGGGGAAAAATCTATCTGAAGCAGCAGCCGTATATACAAGTGGGAATCCTTTCTTAACACTATCAGTTGATCAGTCCGTTCAAGAATAAAGGATGCTGGGGACTGTGATGGAGCCACTGGTCTATACACACAGGCCCTGCTCAGATGCCTGCCATCTGATTCCCTACTCCTTCAAAGCAGTGACAGCCACATCCCCAATGGCTGATTTCTCCCTGAAAACAGTTCCAGCCTTCTCCCTCAACATTCTGTGTTGTTCCGTGTTAAAAACCTAACAAACGTGTCTCCCAACATGGGTGGTCTTTCTTTTCTTCCTTCAGGCAGGGAGGGCTTGCGATTCTCTACACTCATAGACCTTTTTAGCCTCGAGGGGTGCACGCTGGCTGAGGCCCCTCTTAGGCAGGGGCTCAGTGGTTAACAGGGCGGATTCAAAACAGGGAGTCCTCTGGCCTACAAGGCTGCCCTCTGCTGGCATTTCAAAGTGTTCTTTAGGGAAGGGGCAAGTCCACCGTTCTGAGGACTCTTTCTATCCAGGGCCGTCTGGCCCTCACGACGCTTTGTCTTGCTCTCAGCAACATGCCAGCTAAGTTGGGAAAGGGTAGGAAAGCACAGGAGGCTGTGGGGATTATGGAAGGCGGTGCTGGGACTCTCAGGTCCCACTCAGTCCCCTGGTGACTTCACAACACTGCTAGGTTCGAGGGACCCTTTTAGATCCCAACAATAGACAAAGCATTTGCCAGCTCTTGGACCTCTTCCTTACCCAGCCCGTCTCATTTCACCTGTGGTTCCAACAGACTAAAGGCAGCACTGTTCTTTGTAGGACAATGGAGAAGGTGAAGGTTAAAAAATGTGCTAAACTCACAGAGTTAAGTAGGAAGGACAGGGGCCAGGACCTGGATCTACCTACATACTAGACTTGTGGCCTGCCTGCAAGTTCTACATTGTTCATCAGAACCAGTTTGCTCCCGGACCCTGTGTGTTTCTTACGGTGTCTGTATACATGTGTGCCTTCACCATATGCATGGATACACACATTAGTGTATGGGTCCACCTGGTAGGAACCTACACCTTGAATCTGGGAATGTATGCGTATGCCTCCTGCTGCCACAGTGGTACATCCACCTCATTCTGTCTGCTACTTCCTCATGGAAAGATGCTAGCAGCCTACAGTATGGTTCTGCTCTTGGGGTCCGCGGATTTGTTCCGCATCCTTGGGCAGGGACCCTTGGGAAACCAGGGCAGATCTACTTGCTCCCTTCGGGTCTCTCCCACCTGTTGGGGCCTCCTCCTTGGCCTTTTCTTTGCCTTTGTGCTATACCAGGCTGTGCCTCTGTAGATCCCTTCATGTAACCTCAGCTACCCCATTCTTCTCTCCTCTCCTTACAGCCTCTCTAGTTTGTCCCTTCTTCCAGGCCCAGGGTCTCTGAAGCTACCAGTTCAAGGAGCCTGAAGAGTCCAGGCTACACCTCTGCTTACCAAGCAACTTGTTAGTGCCAGGCTGTGGGCATGATCCCTGAGGCCCCGATTCTGCCAGGCCACTGGGCAGTGTCAGGCCATTCTTTCCCTGCTCCACACTGTCCCAAAGGGTGTTTATTTCGTAGCTCTTTTCTACTTTTCCTCACAGAGCTTCCTCTTGTCAGAAAGACAAAACCCAGGCATAAAAATTAGGAGCAAATACTGACCAGACGGCCCCACTTTACCCTAGCCACACCCCAGGAGGTGTGATCAGAGCTGGACTGCCTGATGAGCTGGAGCAAGGCTTATCTATAGCTCCCCATGGAAGGACACAAGTAAGGGCTGCCGTCATCATCATGATCTGTCCTCATTGAGGGGGGGGCACAGAAAAAGATCAAGTCCCCAGGGTCTCTCGATCCACATACCCCCAGATCTCACCCCGAGGTATCCAGACAGCTGAGGTGGTAGAGCACCGAGTCACCATGGCCACTGGGATGATTATTTTGGAAGCCGAAAATGCAAAGCTCTATTGACTCTTTAAGGCAAGTCATGGGTTCTTCTGGAGCCTAGAGAGCTCAGACAGACTCTTCACTGGGGTCATCTACCACTGTCCTAACCAGCAGCAACAGCATCTCAAGACAGCTTTAATATTACCCATAATACTCCATTACAAACTTGGGTGGAGACTGAGGCCCTGCCCTGGTGTTGCCATAAAGGACACAGCAGCCCATGCTGCATGCTGCACTTGCCATAAACACGGAAAGGTTCCCTTTTCCTGAGCCCCGTAAAGAAGCTCTTGCTCTAGTTAGAAGTCTTGCATTGGGTGTCACTCCAAACCACCCGCACATAGGGTGATTTTATATACAAAGGGAAGAATGGATTTCCTGAAAATATCTATGATCTCTAACATTGCAGTTGGAGTTTGGAGCTGGCTTGTTGCTAGCTCTCCTCCTGGTCAGAGCTTGCGAAGGGTGGGGAAAGTCAAAACTCAGCCACATCCACTACTCCATAGTAGCAGAAACAGATTGGACCCCCTGGTGTTTTCTCAGCCACCCAGCCTTCCTCCTTGAAAGGCCCTCCCCCATGGGCTAGGTCTGACTTCTGTCAGGACAAAGACAGTGAGAGTGACAGTGGCCGGCCTGGCAAGCACTCCTCAAGAGGACTTTCCATTTTTGCTGGGGACAGAGTCAACACCTTGGTACTGGCCTCCCAGAGGAGTGAGGAATCCAGACTTTGGGAGGGAAAAGACAAGGGAGGCATGGTGAATTCCCAGGTCTCCTAATTCCCAGTGCATGGAAGACACCCCCAGTGTAAGAATGGAAGAACATCTGATCGAAGCAAAAGACGAGGGCTTGAGCTTAGGCTCAGCTCGTGGCCATGAGCAGGTCAGTGACCTGAGACCTCAGTGTCCCTCATTATTAGATGAGAAGGCTAGATAATTTCTGCATCCCTGCCAGCTGGGATAGGCTACATTTTATGACTGTCCCCAGCTGGTCCCAGACAGTCTGCCTCTTGCCCTTCCAGTGTAACCCCCTCGAAGGGTCTGGCAAACTTCTTCTAGCCCTTTGCTTTGGGTCCCCTGCCCCCCTTCTTTCTTGGCTCATTTGACAGCTGAGTCCTTTTTTACTGGCCAAGATCTAGTCTTTCTTTTTGCTTCAAAATCTCACAAAAAGTCAGGAGGTGGAGGCAATAGAACCAGGAATTCAAGGTTATCCATATTGAGCTTGAGGCCACCTGGGGAATATGAAATCGTATCCCAAAAAATCAAACCAAACAAACAAAATCTCTCACCCCCCAAAAACTTCATTTCTTATAGGATATCTAGCTTAATTAAGGCACGGATCATCTCAAAGTACTGTTCCTTCATCAGAAAGTACTGTCACATCCAGTCAGTTTCTGTCCTGGTACTGGCCTCGTGAGCAAGTACCAGGCTCCTATCATAGAGACAGATTTGTCCCCCTGGTAATAATAAGTTCAAGCAAAAGACAAAGTCAGTTGACATATTCTAGGCACATGGCTGAAGGTAACAGGACAACAGATAATTGTAAGAGGGTCCTGTGGTCAGTTCAGATCCACAGAGTTCTGCCCATATGGGCATAACTTCTGAGCAGACCCAAAGAT
>JAQHUG010000063.1:953323-988433 GCA_028555095.1 Dicrostonyx torquatus
TGTAAGTAGGTATCTGGGGTGGTCTATTATGTAGCAGTAGCTAGCTGGTGTAAGTAGAGAGCACATGCTCACAATTATTGTAGGCACAGTCTTCCATCACAGCATACGCCTTGGCATGTGGCTTATAGAGCTGATCCTGGTGAACACCATGGGCTCAGCATGGGGAATTGATACAGTTCAGGAAGGAAGTTACAAAGTAGTCAGGCACCCATTACTACTGTCTAAGCCTAGATAAATAATCCCTAGGTGCAGGCCCTGTGACTGAAGGCAGAGAAAGATCAAGGCACCTCCCTGAGACTTTGCCAGCAGGAAGGCCATCACCAGATAAAGCTACCACCCTTGGACCTACAGAGACCTTTGTTTATAGAGTTACCAAGCTTCGGGCATTTCATTACAGCAACAGAAAATAACTAACACATCAGTCCACAGAAACTGTGAGAGAACAAGTATTTGCTGCTTTAAATTGGTAAGTGTGGAGTGATTTGCTACACAGCAAAAGATACCTAATACTAATGCATCCCTTTAAACCTCTACCTCCTGTATCCAGACCTTCCTTTCTGGCCCCTTCTCTCTTGACAGAGGGTATAATTTTGTAGCCTGGCTTCAAGTTTACCGTGACCCTCCTGATCTAGCCTCCCAAATGCTGAGATTAAGATGTGAGATACCAGGCCTGCTTCACACTTCTGTATCTTTCATAGTCTTCACACCCCATCTAATATCTCGAGTCAATATGTAATGTGAGAGGCTCCTAGGGAACCAAGTTCCTGGGGAACTGAGCTCAGAGGGAAGGACTCTCCACGAGGACCTGTCCTATTGAGCTGCAAGAACCAAGAGCATGGTTCTTGCACACTGGGCCTGCACCAGCTATGGTTTCCTCTGGCTTCCCAGTCCTGGCCCAGGAGTCTGAGGAGGGGGTGAGGAAGGCTGGCAGGACATGCAAACTCACTTGAGCATGATCTCATACTGGCCGGCATGCCAGGGCTGCACGTTCTTTAGGACCAAGGTGAACACGTCCTCATTTTGTAATAGCTCGAAGTGGCCATTTTCTTTGGAGAGGGCTTTGCCATCTCGGAGCCAGTGCACAGTGGGGAAGGGGTCTCCAGCTATGGCACAGGAGATGAGGACACTCTGGCCCAGGGAGGCTGTCACTGAACGAGGCTTGCTGATGAACCAGGGCTGGGTGCCGTCATGAGGCTCTGGAAGTAGGCAAGGGGAAGAAATTGGGATGGAATTCCTTCAGCACAGGGCTTGGCATCCACTCCATCCTCTATGAGGGCAAAGGGTCAGAAGACCTTGGTAACAGAGTGTGTTACCAAAGACTAGGTGGTCCAGAAGGTTCTTGGACGGGGTATGCAGATACAGCAGATACTTCTTGAAAATCTGCCTCAGTTATGTTGTTAGACGATACTATTAGAATGAATTTATGTAAGTCTGTACTGTAGCAAACCGTGACAGTACAGAGTCCCAGACTGGGTGCTCCAGATCTGTATTCAGTGTGACTGCTGGGAACTGTTGCTCACCGCACGTGTGTATCTCACCTTACCTCTTTAAAAGGAGGCTTCCACAGAAAGGACTCATAAATCTGTAATTCATATCCCTAACTATCAGCACCAAACTGGGTATTTTATGGAATTACCTCAACAATCCATCCAGTTTAGCAGCAGCCCAGAGAGAGCTGGGACCTCAGAAAACTGGGAAGGAAGCCCCATTCTGCAAGAGTTTGAGATGGAGACAGTGATCTGCCTCTGAGGCTGCAGTGGGACCAGAGTGGTCTCCTGTGTTTCCCTCACCTCTAAACGGCTTTTGCAGAATCTGGAACCCTATCCCCCCAAAGCAGCTCAGGTTCACCTTGCACGGTGAGTATGGCCTGGGTGCGGACTTCTCCAGCACTGTTCCAGGCCTCACAGGTATATGTGCCCGTGTCCTCTGGGAACACCTCCTGGATACACAGGCTGTGCCGGCCACCCTTCTGTTCAAAGTGGAAGTCTTCTGACTCCTGGATCTCATTCTCATTGTGAAACCATACAACTTCTGGAGGTGGGTTCCCTGAGCAGAGAGTAGCAACAGAAGATTGTGAGAGAGGGACCTCCCTAGCCAGGAAGCAACTGTGCACTTAACATGCTAATGCTGGGCTAAACACGCTACCAAAGGCTTTGCCTTAGTTCCCGCACATGTTCTGCTTTGTACGATCGTTAAGAGAAATAACTGAGTCAATCTAACCTTTGCCAGCTGCTCACAGGATGGCATGTAGCACAAAGAGAACGCCTAACCCTGAAGATGTTTCTGCCCTGTCCTGCTCTGCCTCACATGGAGACTCCACAGGCAGGCAATGGTGATGCCACAGTAGCTCCCTTGCAGACTATCACCAGAAAGAACTCTGTAAGCACAGGGCCACCACACAAAAGTGGTCTCAGAACCCCCAGTTTGCAGAGGGTTTCTAAAAATGATTGGTGGTGGGTAGAAGTGCCAGCCTATGCTTCTGGAATGTGTTAGTGGTACAGATCAATGACCATGTAAGGGTTTTCGTAGCTATGAAAGCTGACCATGAGGCTCTGCTTCCAGAGGAGTGAAGCCCCTGGGGAGACTTTAGAGTGAGCAGATGACCATTTGTCTGCATGGGACAGGCACAGGTCTGGAGGTCAGGTGCAAAGTGCCTCTTATCTCTTTCAATTGGATGTCAGTGAGGCATCCAATTGGCATGACAAATGTGGAAAAGAGACCTAGCCTCTGTCTGAAGCTGTCATGGAAAGGTCTTCATCCTCCAGGAGCCGGCCAGTCCTCGGGCCCTCTCACAGTTCATATTTTTTGCTTTTGCAGGTCTAGAGGAACTAGGAAGCCAGAGATGGGCCCTCCTTGTTTTCAGAGGCACTGATAGGAACTAAGAACCACAGATGCATCCAAAGGTACTAAGGTCTACTCTGTCATGAGTGTGGAGCTGGGACTTTGTGAGCCTCTCCTGCTATCCCCAGCAAGGGGTAGGAGAGCTTGGTCTCTCTCTGTGCAAGCCACATTTCTTTGCCTGTTTTAGAAGAATCTCTGATTATTGGCTTTCTATCTTAGAATCTGACTAGAGCAACTCAGATGGCTGCTGAGACTTGAAAGCTCACACAAGCTCATTCTGCACCATTTAAAAACTTTCTAGAATGTCTTTAGGGTTTTTAAAGTATAGCTTATATTGTCTATAAATTGGATAAATTGACTTCCTCTTTTCCTATTTGCAACCTTTTTATTTTTCTCTTGCCTTATTGCTCTGGCTAAGATTCCAACCACTATATCGATTAAGAGCAGAAAGACTGAGCACCCTGTTTTTTTCCTCATATGATTTGAAAGTAGAAGGGAGACTATTTGGGAAATAGAAGGGGGCTGGTGGGAGGAAAGGAAAGGTAACTAGTAAATATAGTTAAAGTATATGATACTTTTGAATAAAATGTAATTATGAAACTTATTATTTTCCTACAATGAATATGTACCAATTTAAAAAAGAGTTGGAATTACTTTTAAAAAAACAAAAACAAAAACAAGACCCCAAACTTTCCACTGGGACTACGCACATTAATCTTTGCCATCTTCTTCCTCTGGACCATATGCCCCTCAATCTATAAATGATACCCACATAGCAGGAGAAGCCAAGAGGCTCCATTGTTTTGAACCCCTTGCTGATGGTTTATGATGATTTTCTGGGCATCTAGGAGCAATACCCATTGCCACATGGTCACCCTCTTACACACCCTGAGGAGAGAGCTGTATGGACAGACCTGAAACCTGGACTGTCATGGTGACCTGGCTTCCATCCATGACTTTGAGATCAGAGAGGCCTTGCAGGAAGATGGGTGCGACGGGCTTGCTGGGAGTCGGGGGCAGAAGGTGTTCCCTCTCTCCTTCACTCTTCTTTTCTGTGTGGCGGAAATAAAATGGGAGAGAAACATTCTTTCACACACTCAACAAACACACTAGACGACAGAGTTGTGCTGCAGCTCAGGTCTCATGCATGTCGGAGGCTCTGGACAAGGCCCCATGTCACTACTTGACGTGACAATGCTCTTGCTTGACAGCAGAGACTAACCAGTGAAGTTCCGTGGAGTCCTGGGCAAGCAAGCTTGGCTTCCTGAGGAGAAGCTCAGGGAGGATGTTCACACTTGGTATCTTCATAAAGATTTTCCCCCTTAAATTCTCTTTGCTGTTTTGAATTAAATGAGTCACTCACATGACACAGAATTCAAAAGATGCCAAAAGGTCAATGTAAAGTCTCCCTTCCAACCCCACTCGCTCCCTGGCACTGTCTCCCCAGCAGTAAACAATGCTCAGATTCTTCTTAATCCTGCCAGACATGATCTATGTGTTCAACACACAGCAAACAGAACAGTTCTCTTTCTCTTTCTTCTTTCTTCTCCTCCCAGTGCCCTTCTTACGTCTTCTTTCGGTGCTGGGTAGCAAATCTGAAATCTCACACATAAACACCTACTCCACTACCAACCTCTACTTCCGGGTTCATTTCTTGCCTTTTCTGAAAAATAAACTAAAGCTAAGTCTGGTGACACACACGTCTAATTCCTGCACTCAGGAGGCAGAGGCAGGAGAACGATGGGTTTGAGGCTAACTTAGGGTATGGTCATGTCTCAGCTAAACAAAGCAAAACTACAGGGTGGGATGGAACCCAGTGACTGAGCAGCAGCCTCACCTGTGCAAGGTTCTGGATTCATTTTTACAGCCTCTTCTCTCTCTCTCTCTCTCTCTCTCTCTCTCTCTCTCTCTCTCTCTCACACACACACACACACACACACACACACACACACAGAGAGAGAGAGAGAGAGAGAGAGAGAGAGAGAGAGAGAGAGAGATCCAACCAGAGAACCAGAAAGCACACCAGTGGGTGCGTGCAGCAAGGGGTGGGAGACGGATCAGAAAAAAGCACTAAGGAATGCTTAAGAGAAACAGAACTGTTCACTTTTTAGTCGGTGGTAAATGTTCCATGGTTATAAACACGTCTCCTGAACTCACTAAGTTCGACTCCTGTACTTCCATAAGACGTCAGCAAATCTGGGAGAGGGTCAAAGGGAGTTTGCCAGCTAAGGGCAAAGACCAGGACAGGTCTCTGGGTACAGGCCTGGTCCACCCCTACTCAGCTCTCTGAGGAGACAGATACACAGAAGGGCTTTTCCTTATTCTTGCCATCTATCCCCAAGCTGGCTTTAGCTAGTCGCTAGGAGGTAAAGCGCTGGCTGCTTCTAATGCAGGACGAGCCCTTCCTATCCAGAGTCTGTCCTCTCCTGTAGCCTTTTGCTGCTTGTGTTTGTTTGTTTGCTTGCTTTTTCTGGTACTGTAGAGCATAAGGTTAGCAGGGTAGGTACTATGGTTTGAATTTATTAAAACTCAGGGTGAACAGCATTGAATTATTATTTTTTGTATGTTTGCCGTATTGGGTATCAAACTCAGGGCCTGAGATAGGCAAGGGTTCTACATGATCTTTGAGAGTCATAAAGAAACTTCACTCTCAAAATGAAAGCATTGGAAAGGGGTCCTCTGAAAGGCGATCAGGCCATGGAGACAGCACCCCTATGAAGGGATTAAAGACTCTCAAGAGATTGATGAAGCTCTTTGGACAATGGATTAGTTCTCTCAGGAGTGAGTTGGGTCTCATGGAACCAGACTGGTTAACGTGAGAACTGTTCTAAAGTGAGCCTGGAACCTGCACTGGTCTGTCTTCAGCACACACTTTTACACGGCCCCACTTCTACTGCTTCTTAGCTCTGATAGGACAGGGTGTGAGACGTTCATGAAGACCTGTGAAAATATCTGTCTTGCTTTCTGACCTGTAGAAGTAGGAACTAAGACAAGGCTGTTACAAAGTATCCATCTTCAGGCATCTTTTTATAACCAGAACCACACTAACACACTGGAATATCTCTAACTTACAATCAAAGTTTCAAGGGAATATTTTGGGTCTCCAACACCACAGGGAAATAAATTCCAAACCTCTTTTCAAACTCTAGAACTCGGGATAGTTTCCACGGTGTTTTCTCTACCATGTTACTTTTTACCTGGGGCCACAGAAAGCAAAGCTCCCCCAGCCCAGCCTCTAGGACCATGGAAGGATAAGGCCCAGCGGGTTGAATAAAAGTCAGAATGAAGCTTCTTCCCAGGGAGAATAAGGAGCAGGCACACAAGAACAGCTAAGACAGATACGCTCCATCCCACCTCTGGCCACCAGGTAGGATTCTTGATCCCCTGCCCCCATCTCAGGAATTCCCTTTAGATGGAGTGCAGCTGCTGGAGGGGTCTTGGCAAGAGGTGTGGGAGTGGACTTAGGGAGCCTGTATTGGAAACGCACAAATCTACCTCATGTCCCTGCCTGGGCTGCCGCGGTCAGGAAAGCTGGCTGCCTCCGGAGGGTTAAGGAATTTCCTGTCTTGCACAGATTGAGAGGGCTCGAGGACAAAATGTTTTCCCTCTCTAGAGGACTCCCTGTTCCTGCTCAGCCCAAGCCATGGAGCTCCATACAGATGGACTGGAATTCCTTCTGAGTGCTGCAGGAACATCCAGCTTGCTTGCCTTCCAGTCAGTGGCTGTCTGCTCTTCCAGGCCACTCTCTCTCAGTTCTCTCTACTGCCTGTTCCCTTACCTGGGAGCTTCAACAAAGCCACTGTACCCTGTGGATCTTGGCTGCTAGAGTCTAAGGACCTGTCTGTGCCTCCATCCTGCATGAGTGATAATGGACTGGAACCTTACAAGATCTAAGACCTGAATGTCTGTCCCCTATAGCTGGACAAGAGACATGTCTTAGGTTTGTATTGCTGTGATAGAGATGCCATGATCAAAATCAACTTGGGAAAGAAAAGGTTTATAGATTTCAGAAAAAGCTCATAACTTTCAGGTCATAGTCCATCACTAGGGAACATCAGGACAGGAACACAGAGGAAGAACTGAAACAGAAGCTACGGAGGAGTGCTGCTTACTGGCTCGTTTATTATGGCGGATTTAGTCTGCTTTCTTATTCCATCCAGAACCACTGGCCTAGGGAGTGGGATCACCCATAGTGGGGTGGACCCTCCAAATGTCAACTGTCTACTCCCTCTTAGATGACTCTAGCTTGTAGCAACTTGATACAAAACAAAACAACACAACAAAAACAACAACTAAACAGCATACGACAGAAACCTGAGACTTGGAGCCATCTCTTGATCATAAGCAGATCTCTGCATCTACCTGAAGCCCCACATCCTCACCTGTCTCTAGGGGTTCTGTCATCTCAGGGCTCACACTACTATGTCAGGAAATGCTCGGATTCAAAATTTAAAATCTGAAGAGAGTTTCTGTGAAAGGTGTGTGGTTTTCATACCATCATAAAATTGAACGCTCCAAGTTGAACCCCCCTAAATCAGGATTGTCCACACTCATTATCAATGGCATTGGTAGAACTGGCTAAGTCCTACCTGTTAGAGCCACACAGTGGATCCTAAAAAGCAGTGGATCCTAAGCCTCCCTGATGATTACTGACTCATTTTATTTATTTATCTATCTGTTTATTTATTTTTAAACAGCCCACAGCAAGTTCTGTGATGCCATGCCTGGAGACACCATGGAACAGATTTCAAAGTAAATTAATGGAACTTTGCTGCATCTCCCCAGGCAAGGAATGAAGGAAGCAGCTCAGGCTTTAGATCCAGAGTAGTCACTGTCCCTGACTCTGCTCTTTCTTCCCTTTAGTCCTACGGTGACAGTGGCAGGAAGAACTGAATGATGGGAATTAATCTGTTCTCAAACCGGCAGGTTGATATTCCTGTCTGTTTTGCATCCCTCCAGCAGGTGCAGGGTAAGTGACATGGGACATGATGATCATGAATTCAGGCCAGAGGACAACAGTCAATAAGCCCAAGTTCTCCATGGGGTGAGGAAATGGGTCAACCTTCCTATAAACACATGCTGAAGGAGACAGGGGGTGTTGGGTTCCCAGTAAGTGCCTTCTGTTGACACCCAAAGAAAAGGAGCTTGAGTTAGCTCCTTAGAACCCCAGTCTCAAGCTACTATGTGTTGTGGGATATTAGTTTAAGACGTGTTACATTTGTGCTGTAGAATATTTATTGAATGATACAAAGATGTGTTACATTCTTTTATTTTGCATTTGTTTTACTCTGTAAAACTGTGTTACTTTGCCTGTCTAAAACACCTGATTGGTCTAATAAAGACCTGAATGGCCGATAGTAAGGCAGGAGAGAGAAATAGGAGGGGCTGCCAGGCAGAGAGAATGAACAGGAGAAGAAGAAGAGAGAAGGGGGAGGAGTGAGATAAGGAGAAGAGGAAGAGGCCAGGGACCAGCCACCCAGTCAACCATGGAGTAAGAATTAAATGAAAGATACATAGAATAAAGAAAGGTTAAAAGACCAAAGGCAAACATAGTTAAAGAGAAACAGGATAATTTAAGTTAGAAAAGCTGGCTAGAAACAAGCAAGCTAAGGCTGGGCATTCATAAGAAAGAATAAGACTTCGTGTATTTATTTGGGAGCTGGATGGTGGGACCCAAAGAGTTAAAAAAAAAATGACTAGCTACAACTGCCCATTGTACTTAAAGTGTGTGCAGGATGTGTTAAGGTGACAAGATGACCAGGGTCATGGAGCCAGAGTAGATTGACCAGGACAGAGGGCCAGGCCTCCTGAGGACAAGGCAGGACACACCATGGTGCCTCTCCAAAGGGAACCAGCGTTCTCCTGTGCTGACCACAGTGAGCTGTGACAGGGCCACAGAGGACAAGCACGTTGCTGCTCATTCATGCAGCAGATTCTTGACAAGTGAGAAAAACAGCAGAAACAAGCCAGGCAAAAGGGGCACTGTGTGTGGGGTGTGTGTGTGTGTGTGTGTGTGTGTGTGTGTGTGTGTGTGTGTGTGTGTGGTTAGCTATTATCGACTACGGAAATACAGCACTGAAGAGTAGAGTGGACTGTAAACTCAACTCCACTGCAGGACTTCTGGATAATTCAAGGCAACTACATGTGAAAACAGTCGTGGGGCTGGGATGTAGCTCAGTTGGTAGAATGCATGAATTAAGCTGAATTCAATCCTTAGAACCACCTAAGACCAGGCACAGTGGTGCAGACCCATGCTTCCCATCAGTCTAGACAGGGAGGCAGAAGTCAGAAATTCAAATCCATCCTCCTCAGCAACATAGTGGTTCAAGGGTCTCTCTTAAAAGACCCCACAACAATATCTAACACCAGTCAGTATAAAAACAAACACTGCGTTTCTGAATCCTGCTGGCTGTTTTGATTGAGCAGGGTCAACCCAACAACAACAAGACAAGCATCCTATCCAGGACTTAAGAGCGGCTATGGAGATAAGCTGGAAGAGCCCCTGACAAGGTTCTCAGTGGGCACACTGCCACTCAACAGAGGAAGGTGACCTTTCTGACTCCCCAGGGCTACAGTGGCCAACAGACGTGAGATGTGACTGACTGGGTCAGGCTTCTTGCTTGTGGATCTAAGAACAGAGGCAGATCACTCAAATAATACCAGCTGAATAGTGTGCCCACACCCAGGGCTGCCTGTTAGTCCGGAGAGCCCTATGTGGGGAATGTCTTCCTTTGAGGTCACAACAGGAAGCCAGCCTCAGGGGTGAGAGCGCCCCAGCCTTCCTCATCTAGGAGGCAGACACTGGCTTCCCACAGCACAGACTCCAAGGAAGGAATCCCTGAGACCAGGGATAGATGCCTGTATCCAGCTCCAGTGGGGTTAGACTAAATAGACCTCTGGCTTTTCCCACAGCTGTTCTTCCTGTTCCCACTGAGAGCGAGCTCAGAGAGGCTGAGCCACAGCTCACTAGCCTCAGGCTAGCCACCCGAGGTGGGTTTATCTGTTCCTCCAATTCTTGGTCCCTGTGTCCAGCACTGAACGGACTGCCACTGTTCCAGTGAGAGAAGGGAAAGGAAAACACGGCCAAGAATGAGCTGTTGATAAGGTAGCTCACAGACACGTGCAAATGATGATATATAGATGAAGGTTGTTAATAGGACTTGAGAAAGAGAAGGAAATAGGAGAAAGGAAAGAATGTGAGGAGAGGAGAGAAAGAATGGGAAGGAAAGGTGGAAGGCTGAGACAGGTAAACATGTAGAGGTAGGCAAACACAGGTGCCCTCCACACACACACATGATCATGCATGTGCACATGCGTGCACACACAGCAGTTCACAGGTCCCCTCCATGTGCACGAACACACACACACATACAGAGCAGCTCACAGGTGACCCCCATGTGCACACACACACACACACAGAGCAGCTTTCAGGTGCCTTCTGTGTGCACGCGCACGCACACGCGCTCATGCACACACACACAACAGCTCACAGGTGCCCTCCATGTGCGCACACACACACAAACAGCAGCCTTCAGGTGCCTTCTGCGTGTGTGCACACACACACACAGCAGCTCACAGGTACCCCTATGTGTATATACACGCACACACACACACACAGCAGCTCACAGGTACCCCTATGTGTATACACACGCACACACACACACACACACACACACAGCAGCTCACAGGTACCCGCCCCACAGCAGTTGACTCAATCCCTCTAAGCATTAGTTTTTTCATCTATAAAGGTACTCAGAGCTGCTGAGAGCCACTGCAACAAGCCACCCCTGTCTACACAAATGTACTTTTCCCGTCAAAGCTCCCCTTGAAAATACCAACGGCAGGGACTTCAGTTCAAGAACAAATGCAATGTTTTGGAAAACTTTTGGAGAATATTCAGTGCCCACAGGATGGAGCAGTTGGTGGCATGATATACCCACCCGGTCCAGTACAATAAGCAGTACCAGCTGTTCCTCCAACCTGAGCCAGTAAAGCCTTCAACTCTTCCTGGGCCTGGGGCCTTCCACAGCCTTCGCCCAGGTGGCTGGTCCTGGCTGCAGTGTCTCTTGGTACTGTGCAACAATTTCCCCTTCTCTTCCCTCAACAGTACTTCTCCAACTTCCTACAAGCTTAGTAGGAAAAAGAACTCATTCTGAATTTCTCTTTAAAACCATTACAACCACCAACCCTCACCACCACCACTGGACAACCTATGCTGTCAGCCTGCTGCTCTCTGAAGCACGTTCAACGAACACGCTGGCCTTTATCTTGGATCTACTAAAGACTCTAGTTCTTTGAACACCAGCCATCTTCCTTAGCTATTGCAATGCAAAATGCCATTCTAACAGCAAACTGGATCCCCTCTCACCCCTGTTATTCTATGGAAATCTAATAAATCACCGGCTGAGGGCCATCTACAGCCAGTCTTTCCCCTTCCTTTATTTGGTGCTCAAAATGCAGTATGGTCCCCACATCAAGGATTGGTGCCTCCCACCCACATTCTAACACTGGGTTTCTTGACCTTGCAGGAAGGCAGCCCAGCCCCTTCCCATTTCCAGAGCATTTGGCAAGCTACAAAATCCCTGGGGGAGGTATCTGAATTCCCTTTAACAAAAGCCTGTCTCTAACCCGATAGAACTGTCTTGGAACGTCAGCACGGGACTGCTTTTCTGGCCGTTTTGGCCATCTTTTCTCCTGCTGAAGGAACAGCAGAACCGAAGAAGTAAATGGGGAGAGAAGCGTGCAAGGAGAAGAATGAAAGGGACATAACGTATAACATCTCAAAAGAGATCTCTGACCAGTAATGATGGGCTGCTAGATGGCAGGCGGGGACACCCACAACCTTGGCCTTCCTAAGGTCTTAGAAGTTATAATCACACTCCAAATGGGCAGCATCCAAAACCCCAGAGTTCCTTGCCAGCGAGGCCCAGAAACCACACTGCTGTGTGTGCTGTCAGAACTGGGGCACAAGTCGCCACTGGGAACACAAGGCTCTCATTCTGTAAGGTATTTTTGGCCAAGGTCTGCAAGCCAGGAAATAGGGGCTATGGTCTATAGAGGGCAGTAAAAGTGGACAGTTATGAGCCTCTGTAATTGTCCCATTAGTAAAGCAAGGCTCCACTTCTGAGCTTTGTACCAGATGGACACATCTGGCCCACAAGCCTCCCTGCAGTGTGGAGGCCTCAGTCTGCAGAGAATGAAAATGCTGGCGATGCATTGATTTGATGCTTAACTCACTGCTTAGCTTAGGTTTCAAATGCTATGAGCAAACGCTTGGGTGCATTAAGGGTCTCAGTTTTTCGAGAAGGGGTTTCTCTGTGTAACTATACTGGCTGTTCTGGAATTTGCCTTGTAGACCAGGCTGGCCTCGAACTCACAGAGATCCACCTGCTTCTGCCTCCCAAGTGCTGGGATTAAAGGTGTGCACCATCACTGCCCTACTTAGTATAGTTTTTTGTTTGTTTGTTTATTTTAAAAAGTTAAAGACAGTGCTGCCTCTTCTTAATGGAATCCCTCTTTAGCCAAAATGTAAGGGTGAAAATGGTTGCCAGTGTGCTCAGCTGGCAGAGAGCAGGGTCCATGATTTATGCCAGCAGGCAAATGACATAGAGTCCAGACTACACACACACACACACACACACACACACACACACACACACACACACACACGGGATGAGCAGAGGAAGCTGGGAGCTGACACACACCTAGGTGTCCAGAGTCAAGAACATGGCTGCACTTGAGGGCCTGTTGTCCTCACCAGGGACTCTTCATCAGACAAACCCTCTCACCTTATGTCCTCATAAGACATTTTTTTTTCTTTTTACCTTACCCATATTGCATGTCCTTAGGTTTCTCTCACAGGCCCAGTGTGCCTTTAGTTAAATAAACAGACCATTAGTGGAGAAACTATGTCAAAGTAGGTACAATTAACAGATTATTAATGCATCTTATTGCTTAAGAATTTGGCCTTGACATAGACGTGCTCTCTGTCCCTCTGTCTCTCTGTGTGTATAGGTGGGCTCTCTCTCTCTCTCTCTCTCTCTCTCTCTCTCTCTCTCTCTCTCTCTCTCTCTCTCTCTGTATGTGTGTGTGTGTGTGTGTGTGTAGGTGGGGTAAATTGTAAATATCCTAGCCCAGGGAAGGCCCCCTGCCCCTGATTTATGATGCATGGAGTTAGTTAGTGGCTGTTTCTGGATCCTCCAGGACACTGGAGGAACTTGGATTCATCATCCATTGGACTCCATTTTTGGTGTGGAGGGAGGATGATATTGTCTGGTTAATAGTGGGGATGGCTTCTCCAAGCCTGGAGAGAGGGGAAAACAAGCATGTTTGTTTAGGGTCTCTTGAGAGCTAATTTGCAGGGCTCCTGGAAATTTCAGAGCTCTGAGACCCTAAACAAATGGGGAAGACAAGGGAATGCCTCCCTGCCTATGGGGAGGACTCGTCCACTTCACTGCCCTCTCGGTCACTGCTCATCCATTCACAGGAGCTCAAAGGACAGGCCCTGAGCCACATACAGTATCAGGAGGACAATGGGTTTCCCTGAAGGAAGACTGCAGATACTTACAAAAGGCTATTAGAGCAAACGTTCCTTAACTTTGAGGTCCGCCTCTCACCCCACCCACAATGTGTTCTGCTGCTCTGCTACCTGAGGCCCTGAAAGATACGCCCCTGTCCCTCACTGCCCCCATTATCTTCTGCTACTCTGCTACCCCCTCACTTGCTTCCAGCCACAATGGCCATCTTGACTAGGCTGGCCTTGCTCCCAATTCAGGGCCCTGTGCCTGCCGCCTGCCTAGAACGCCATTCCGTCAGCCTCTGTCTAAATCTCTTTCTCCATTCACTTTTGTAAACAGTCTGTGTGTGCTGCTGGGGATCCAGTGTGGGAATACAGGGATGGCGTAAATGCTCTCCACACCTGAGCAACAGCTCCAGACCTCTGTTCGCTTTCTTTAAAGTATGCATCAGCACGTGAAGTCAGCCACATCTTGACTGCCGCCGCCATCTCCATCAGAGGGGTAGGCAGGACAAAAGTAGACTGTGTTTTACAGTCCCCACCCAGATGAATGCAAATACCCAGCAAAGACTTGTGATAAGTAAATGGGACAAGGTTTGCGTGGTGTGAGCAGGGCTTATTCTGAGGTGAGCAGGGAAGGCTTCTGGGAAAAAGTGACATCTGTCTAGGCTAGTTAGCTAGGCTTCAGGCATAGAGCTACAGAGACAAGCAGAGCTCAGGGTGCTGGGCCAGTGCCCTCATAGGTTGCGAAGCCCTGACAAACGGATGAAGAGGTGAGAAAGAGTCCCCAGGTCTGCCCTTCAGCATAGAATCTGCTAGACTCCCGTGGACAGAGCTCCAGGAAAAAAATGGCAAGAGGAGGGCAATGCGTTGCTGCATTGTGCCACCTTGTGGTCAGAGCCTTGAGGTGCAGCACACGAGCCCAAGGCCGGCTCTCAGGCTGGCTCTAAGCCCAGCTGTGTAGCCCAGGCAGATCTTGCTCTTCACCAAGCAGACACATAATACTGCTACAAGTTGATTCTTGGGTAAAATCACTTCCTGGGATAACGTGTCTTGTTGAAAGTTTGGGCACCCATCATAACAGCACATATGGGGCATTCTACAGTCCGGTGACAATTCATTTAATCCTCACAGTACTGTGACTACCAGTGCCCCCATGTCACACAGAGGAAGGTGATGCCAGGAAAGCTGACATCGAGGGGGCAGGATGAGGAAATGGTGGATGAAATTCAGGCCAGGCAGTTGGCTTTGTATCCGCACTTTCTGCAATGCCACACCGAGAGTGGCAGAACCAGGCCTGGGTAGCTACATGGAAGGATGCTTCTGCAGTTGAGGCACCATGGAACAAGTCCCTGAACATCTCCCAGGGGCCTGGAGCCAGAGGAGCTGCTGAGAAAGTCAGAATAACACCAAAGCTGGGGATGGTGTGTGATACAGCCTGGAACCTCCAAAGAACCTTGGGGCAGGGTGCCAGAAATGTCATTGTGCCAGGTTTACTCTGCCAGCCCTGTGCAGGGGAGTCTTGTATTAGACCCGAGCACGGTTGTATCTCAGTCTTGTTTTCCATTTATGGTTCTGAGCCTCAGTCTGGCTTGGAAAGGTCAGTACATCCCCCACCCGGGAGGGCACTCACTCACCAGGCTGCTGACAGCAGATCCGGAGGACCTGGTGGGGCAATGCTGCAGCCGGCCCCATCTGCCTCTAAAGCATACTGAGATGGGCCACCATCATCAGCCTTCCCTAGCCTTCCCAGCACCCAGGAGTCAGGGAATATCCCAGAGTTCCCCAGTCTTCACCTGAAGTCCCTCCTACCTACAGAGACTGTTAGGTTAGCTGAGTCTCTAATCCAATTGAAACCCAAACAACTGAAGACGGATGCTGGATTAGCTGACTACCAGAGGAAGCTGGCGAGGCAGCCTCAGACTCAAGACTGGGTAAATTGGCCCACCTTATGCCATTTGTACTTTCCCGCCCAGTACAGACGGGACTGGCCTCTGGGAAGATGCGAAGCTGCTGCCCTGGGCCTCTGAGACCAGGGTATGAACTTCTGGGCTTCCTTGGAATTTTCATACCATGGTCCCCTGAGGCATGCAGCAGCCATGCCATGAGATAAGTTGTTATATGTGTGTACCAGAGAAGATCTCATGGGCTACCACCAGCTCTGACCCCAGTGTGGAAGGCTTCCTGGAAGAAAGGGGCAGGCTGGTTCACAAATGACTCCACACAGAGGCATTTCTTCAGAGAAATCCAAGTCCCTCCTGGCAGATGGCTGCACAGGGCAGACATTTACCACATTCTCTGTTAGCGACAGCTCCTTTAGCCCTAGGGAAGGACAGTGCCCTTCCCTTTGTGGCTAGCCTTCCACTTCCACCGCCAGGGGCGGTGTACTCTGAGAAAGGGCAGCTCTGTGGTGACCTGGGACCCGATCCCAGGGCCTGGGCTCAGAAGCCAGCTTCACCTACTATCCTGGGGTAGTGTGCTGGCCAAGCTCCATTGATGTCAAGGCCACTGGACCCTTCTGTAGAAGACAGGGACAGCACTCTGCCCTGAGTCCCAGGGGTCTCTGTGAGGTATAGCTGAGGAGCTAGAGGAGGCAGAATGCATTTCGTGCTCTTTTCTGTGATAACATCTCACACAACCTTTCAGAATATGCTGCTCACACTACAAGAGGACAATCCTAGGGGGCCTGAATTTTGGGGGGGATGAAAAAAATGAGGTATGGTTTTCTTCTTGGCTGGTAGGGAAGGCTGGCACACTCTACCCCGTCTAAGCACCCAGAGGACCCCATAACTCTCAGGAGCTTGGGGCACAGGCCAAGGAAAGGCAGGAATCAGGCTTACCCAAGGGTCATGGACCCAAGAAGCTTCCCACCTTCCTGGAAACAGCCACCATGCATACCCACAGCCCAGGGTCAGTCCCAAGCCTGTGATTCATGGGGATTCCTGCAGACTAAGTGCTGGGCTGATCAATGGATGACTGTGACAATCAGATTACTTGCTACCAGACTAGTGATGAATGAAAACACAAGCCTGGGCATGGGGGAGAGGGGAGGGAGAACCTTCAGCTCTTCCGGAAGTCTCAGGACCTGCTTCATCACCAGCACCTCAGAACATAAAGAGGCTTATGAGGCCGCTGCATGTTAATGACCTGTGAGTACCCTCCTCAAGTCTTGCGGGGCAGGTGGCTTTCTTATTCTAGACTGAGGACTTCTGAAGTTGGGGAAACCCTTATCTCTTTCCCTGGTGTGTGTCCGTGGCCCAATGGGGCCAAGGGATGAGAGACAAACTCCTGTTACTGTGGCTTACCAGAGACTCTATCTTCCATCTGCCTGCCTTCGGGGCCAGGATCTTTCCTTCTCTCCTTTCTCCATTCCCTCTGGCTCTTGGTTTCTATGTATCTCAGGTTGGCCTGGCACTCAGGATTGTCCCGCCTCACCCTCCCTAGAGCGGGGATGCCAGCTGTGCCACTTCATGCCGATGCTCAGGACTTTCCTTTGTCCCTAGACGTTCCAGCATCCTTTCTGCTTCCGTAGCTGCTTGCCAGCAACCACAATTCCATTTACACATCTGCCCCTTGGATTTGGGCCAGTTATCCTATGGTCTATAAAAGCACCCTCCCTTCAAAGAAGACAGGCAGAGCTGGAGGGAGAAATGCTTGGAGGATCTTACCTTGGACTGTGACCCTGGCGCTGCAGGACACCTGCCCCAAGGCGTTCTCAGCCAGGCAGGTGTAGGTGCCACGGTCCTCTGGCAGGGCATCCTGGATGTGGAGCTCGGCCATGCCAGCCTCACAGACGGAGTGAGCAAACTTGGTAGGCTGCCCTGCAGAGGGAAGCACAGAAGGGCTTAGGCCAGGGAGAATCTGGTGGTGGGACACCAGCCCTGACCCCAGCACGGCACTGGAGCTGGCCCAAATCCATGGAGGATAAGACTGGGCCTGGCAAAACTGGGTAGAGTCACTCTGGAAGAATTTGGCATTCAGGAGGGCAATGACAGACAGCTGGCATTTTGGGATAACCTCCATTCCACACACCTGGAAAGAATTCTGCAGGGTCTTTTGGTCCACAGCCCAGACTAAGGCAGAGTAGACCTCACTCAGTCTGAACATGTGGTCCCCAGCTCTTTGGAGATGTCTCAAGAAATAGTGATTCCATTTCGCATTATAGATATTGATCAGAGAGCAATGCTGCAGCCCCACCCTAATGTCGCAATACGTTCATTTCCTCTGCACAATAAACTACACTTTAGCATTCAAGGAAAAGATAAACATGGAGAATGAGAATGAATGGTCCTAGAAGAAACCCTCTTTATATGCAGTTCTATGTGGCAACGGGTTATAGGCAATTAGTGTCAGCGCCGTCCTTACTCTAAAACCGCATCGTTCCATAAGGGAAGCTTTATTTCTGGGGAAGTCTGTCTTATTACTGAAGAGTCTGGCCTCTAGCAGGAATGTGTTTATCTGCTATATAGGCAGCAACTGTCACCTCTTTCTCTTACCAGTCCCCCGGTCCTAGTTTGCACTTCATAAAACTAAGAGTGGGGAGGGAGGGGAGGCAAGCACTTTAGGGAGAAACGGCCCTCCCCACAGAGCAATGTTTTCTTCTGCACATAACAACACTTCGTGTCTCCAGGACAGCTTTGCAAAGAGACTGCTGAGCAAGTGGGAGGGAAGAGAACTTTCCCAATCCATTGCACTCCAGAAAAGTAGAACTGAGAGGGGTGGACAGAGGGAAGGCCGGGGCTGAGACCGCCATTGGAAGGACTGAATATCCTTTGTTTTTCTTTTTGTAACAATGACACCCCTAGAAACATACAAGATTGCCTGACAAAACTGGGAGCATGGGGGTGGGGGAATAGGGAGGGCGGAAGGGGAAGACAGGGGTGGGAGAGGGGGGCGAGGAGAACTTGAAGGAATGGGATAGTAGAGATAGAGGAAGGACAGAGATGAGAACAAGGAAAGAGATATTTTGATCGAGGGAGCCATTATGGGGCTAGCAAGAAACCTGGCACTAGAGAAATTCTCAGGAATCCACAAGGATGACCCCAGATAAGACCCTAAGCAATAGTGAGGGGGTGACCAAAATGGCCTTTCCCTGTAGTAAGACTGATGAATATCTGAAATTTCACCATAGAACCCTCATCCAGCAACTGACGGAAACAGAGGCAGAGGCCTGCACTGAAGCACTGGACTGAGCTCCCAAAGTCCAGTTGAAGAGTGGGAGGAGTGAGAATATGAGCAAAGAGGTCAAGACCAGGATGGGTTCACCCACTGAAACAGTTTACCTGAGCTAATGGGAGCTCACTAACACTAGTCAGACGGGGAAAGAACCAACATAGGACCAAACTAGTCCCTCTGAATACGGTTGACAGTTGCATGGCTGGGCCAGACTGCAGGACACTGGCAATGGCACCCGGATTTATCCCTAATGCTTGTACTTGCTTTTGGGAACCCATTCTCTTTGGATGGATACCTTGCTCAGCCTAGATATAGTAGGGAGGGCCTTAGACCTTCCCCAAAGTAATGTGCCTTACCCTCTCTGAGGAGTGGATGGGGATGGGGTGGGGAGGGGTAAGTAGAGGGAATGGGAGGAGGAGAGGGAGTAGGAACTCGGATTGGTATGTGAAATGAAAAAAAGATAGATAGTTTGCTTTCTTTAAAAAATAGCTTGAGTATCAAAAAAAAAGGCAATAATGATACCCCTAGAATCTGAGATTACCAGCATGCTCCCTGACTGTCCTCAGCCTGTCTCCTTTGTCCCAATGTGTGTGACAAGCACTGTAAGAGCTTGTCTTTTACTGATGTAGGATTCCTGACTCCTTTGGGTCCCACAAGCAGGGATGGAGCCCCAGAAAGAAGCTGCTGGCTCAGAATACATAATGACTGAGAACTAACAAACTCCCATCTTGGAAGGCAGGTTGGACTAGTTAGCGGCCAAGGAAGGTGAATTTAAGCACGATTGCCCTCTAGTGGGAAAATGTGGAAAGTCAAGATCTACCCCGCATTCAGTCCGTACTGCTAATACCAAACCAACTGAACCCATGCTCCAAACCCCATCTGCAACCTGATATATAATATAATAATTAATTAATAATTAATGTATTATATTAATTATTTAAAATACAACATAATTACTACAATTTTATTATAATATATTGCATTGTCAGATATAATAGTATATAGTAATATGTATTAATTATAAGGTGTACTTATATATATTATACATTAATTCTTTGAGAATTTCATACAATGTACTTTGGCCATAGTCTCCCCAGCTCCTCCCCCTCACTCCTACCAGATCCACTCCCACCCCAACCTACAACTTTGTGTCCTTTTTGTTTTGTTTTGTTTGACTAACCCATCAAGTCCAATCTTTACTGTTCATATATTCTTGGGTACAGAGCATGTACAGGTCTTATGTAGGCAACCACAGACATTGAGAGTTCAAGAATGGAGTGGTCCTGTCATGTCCAGAGACACTGTTCCAGCACACCCTCCTCTACTTCTGCAGTCCTTTTGTCCCATCTTCTGAGGTGGTCCCTGAGCCATGGCACTAATTTATATAGATGTCCCATGTGTGGCTGAGTATTCCAAATGCACCATTTGCTGCATGTTGACCAGTGAAGAGTTTCTGTTAACCACTTTTCACTGCCCCAAAACTTCCCCACACTGACCTATGCGATTCGGTTTTATATAGCTGGCAAACCAAGAACACTATTTAAGTACTATATATGTGTGTTTAAATAAAAAAGAACAAAATTTCATGGCACGGGGAAATTGTATGAGCTTCTTATTTCAGTGCCCACAAAGCCTGTGCACACTGTCTGCTGTTTTATGCTGCGACATGCAGTTGAACAGTTGTTGTAGAGGAGTGTGCCCTGAAAGCCTGACAGGACTTACAGACTGCCCCTCTGGAGGAAATGCTAGTTGACCCCTTCTTAGCTCTGCCCATTCTGATGGGGTCTTGAAAACAAAACCAAACAAAAGTCAAATCGCCTTCCTTAATTATGGCATTACAATTAGCATCATAAAGAAATGCTAGTTTTCATCCTGGATCCACCTACCACCCAGTAGACGGCCAAAGTCTTTGGCAAAGTTCTGATGTGGTTTACCGGGTTATTCATTTGCATGTTCATTTATTGACTCAACAAATGTGTATGGATGATCTCTTAGGAGTCTAATCACAAGAAAAGGAACCGAAATTGCATGTGTATCTCTGGGCAGGCGTCTCATTACCCACTTTGTATATGTGAACTTAGTGAATCTGCCAGGTTGGATGAGCTAGGTCAGCGAGTAAGTAGCAGACCCAGTTCCCACAGCTTCTCCTTCTGTGCTTCTGAGGCACACGTAGTTCAGAATGAGAACGTCGAGTCAGGATGTCAATGGAGCTGGAGCAGAGGAACTCACCATTGAGCAGCCAAGTGATCCGGGGTACTGGAGTCCCTCGTACAGAGCACCGCAGCACAAAATCCTGGCCCTCGACGACAACACTGTCCTTCAGGACACTGGAGAATGAAGGGGCCATCTGTGCCAAGTCGGGCCCTGTGAAGGCAAACAACAGAAGAATACTCTCAGACATAGCTCATCCACCTGGTGCTTGACCAGTTATCCCAAGCCTGGTAAGGCAGACACCCTATTGTCTTGGGCCCTGGGCTTCCTCAACAGCTGGCTGTGCCTCGCCTACCTCCATGCTTGGGGAGAAAAAGCATCAGACACCTGCAGTCCACTCAGTACAGCTGACAGGGGGTCTTCCAGGGTTACAAAGCTCCCTAGTGCCAGGGCACACACACACACTGAGGGGCCCAACTTCCATCCTTGTGACACAGGCCCATCCCATTTACTTTTGACTGTTGCTATCCTGAGCATCCTGGGAGTGCCTTCTCTCATCTTTCTGGATTCTAGGTTCTCTCCTTTATACATGGCACCATTGATCCCATGGTCTGATTTCAAATTAATACCTTATTTGTAGAAACTATAGACACATAGTGGGGTATTTCCATTTGAAATTATCTCAATTATTTCCCCATTTTCAGGGCTAAATCAAATGGCAAAGATTCATATGTATTTTCCAAGTGTCGCTTGGGCCCTGTTCTAGGTCAAAGGTCCAAAATGATTGATGGCAATGCTGTACACACACACTGACGGATGAACTTCCTGCTCTCGAAAAAATGCCTGCGGATCTTTCAAAGTTCAAAGCCTTCCGCTCTGCAGATTGGGAAACACTTTAAAACTTGAGGACCTTAATGAAGAGCAACAGGACAGATGATGGCTTCTAAACCATCCTGGGTATGGTATAGGAAGTCACAGGCAAATCTGGTTCCACAACCACTTTCCAGACCTTAGGGTAGGTGGTGCAGGAGCAAACACAAGACAACAATGGTGCTTCTGATCTGGCCTGACAGGAGGAAGGGACAACCAGCCCAAGGGCTTTAGGAATGCGCCATCCACACCTTCTCTGAGATGCTGTTCAGAGTCACTGACAAGATTGTGTTCCTAGCCGACTTGAATTAGAAACACCGTATCTTGGATAAGGCAAGCAACGCAAGGAGGGCGTTCGGCACAAGCTTTGCCTGCAGAACATTCACAGAGAGCATTTGCCACTTTTGTCAAATGGAAGCTGTGAATGGAAACTCTGCTTGGAGGAAGTAGAGTTTAGCGTGAAAGAGTAGAGGGGTACAGGAAGAGCTCCCTAGAAGAGAGTAACCAAGAAGGGGGGAAGAGGAAAGACTGGGGGTGGAGTCATCCCTGCTGGCTAAGCTCTCCATGGAGGATGGAAGGGCTTGAAGAGATGTGTGAGTAAAGGAAAGAGCCTTTCTGCAGTTGGAGGAAGGAGGAAAGAGAGGGCTGGTGCAGATGCTAAATCACGTGCATGGCACAGACTGCATCTTGGTAAAGTATTTGCCAAGAATGAATGGGACGTTTGAAGTCCGAAGAGGTTGTAAGATAGTGGTTACCTTAAGAAGAGAGGGGAATGCGGTGCACTTCTAGAAGGGCAGAGAAAAACAAAAACAAAAAACCAACCTCTGTAATCTACTCCATTAAAGCAGAGAGAATGTCATCGCAGAGATTCTAGGTTAAGCTTTCCAGAACTCTGGATATTAACCAAGGCATGAGAAACCAAAACCGCATTCTTCCAAGCTCAACTGGATCTTGAGAAGAATAGCAGGCTCTGTGGTCTTTCAACTCCCATTCCCTTCACCCCAGCTCTTGGCAGCTTTGAAAACCAGAAGCAACTATGGAACTTGTGAAAATGAACTGTTTGGCAGGGGTTGAGGGGGTCAGAGCTCCTGAGAACCACAGCCCCAAGAGAATCATCACCCCTGCCTGGTTCCAGCACTCCTTTGGCTCCACCTCCAGCACTGTCTACTTTGACCTGACTCAGAGCTTAGTCTATGTGAACCACTTTATCCCCAAGGTATTTGTGAAAAAGAAATTATTTAACATCACTGCTACTGAAGCAGCAGTATCAGCTGGGACTAGTAAGAGTCTGACCAATAAAAACTTACGAGGGAAAACTGGGAAAAGGTCCATGGCTATCAAACCCCGACAAATCCTCAGGTTCCTAGAAGTCCCCATACAAATGCAAAGCTCTGTGTATGCTCAAGGCAGACCTGAGAGGCCCTACTCTCATCTCTGACTGGTCTGGGGACTCGGTGCTAGTGAGGAATAACGGCTAAGTTCAGCTGTGAACTTTCAGCAGTAAAACTGAAGATTTACTTAAACATACGCAGAATCCCTCATCAAAGGCTAGAAGGCACACTAGTCCAAGGCATTTCCTTAACTTATTTGTATGCAACTGTTACTTCAGTCATCAAGATGATGAGACGGAGATGACATTGGACACATGGTAAGTAATCTGGTGCCACCGATGTCCCCAAAGTGCCCATGAGTTGGATCCTCAGCTTTCTGGGTTATGGTGGACCCTACAGGTGGGGTCTAGTGGAAGGAAGTTAGGCCACTGGGGGAGTGTCCTTTTGGGGGATATTGGAATTCTGGTCAGTCCTCTTTTGCTTTACTCCCTGGTTTCCATGAGGTGGGGAGCCTCCTCCATCACACATTCCCTGGCAGGCTTCATCAGCACAGAACCAAAAGCAGCAGAGTCAGCTGACCATGGACTGAAACCTCAAACCGTGAGCCAAAATAACCTTTGCCCCTTTAGGTCAGTTATGTCAGGAATTTGATCACAGGGACAGAAAGCTAACTCAGCCAGACTTTGCAGGATAGGAGGAAACAACTAAAGATCATATGTTTAGTAAAGGACTTGTATTCCAAATATATAAAGAACTCTTAAAATCTGCAACAACAAAAAATGACCCAATTAAAAAAAATGGGCAAAGGTGTTTCACCAGATTTCGGCAACACACACACACACACACACACACATACAAAAAATTCGCAAACAACTAAAAAGCACATGACATATACTCAGAGTTAGTCATCTGAGGAAAGCAAGTCAGAATCCCAGAGAGACGAGTAAGATATGGAAGGTAACGTGCTGGTGTGTGGGGAAACTGGAACACTTGTGCATTGCTGCTGGAGCAAAACGGTGATGCTACTGTAGAAAATGGTCCGCTGCTTCCTCAAAGGGAAACACAGCATCACGTCACGACTCAACAATTCCACAGGCATTGGAAAGCACTTGCACACAATGGTCACAGAGACAGCCCCATCCCTAGAAGAGCTAATGGCCTCTGAGGGAGGGAGAGACAGTTTTCTCCGGATAGATTTCTCAGTCCTAAGTGGTCCTCCTTAAACACATGTGCCTACAGGTAATACTTACTGGACTGTGTGAGTGTGTGTGTGTAAACAACAATAATTGTAAAAGAATATGTCATGAATTAGAGGAGTGAGGTACATGGGAGGAATTGGAGCAAAAGAGGGTGGATGCGTAAATGCAGTGAACGCATGTATAAAATCTTTAAAACTTAAAGTAAAAAATGCTTGGAAAGCAGAAGCACACTAACATTCATCTTCTGATGACTGAACAAACACAACAAGCTGATCTAGACAATAGAATATTATTTATTCAGCTATAAAGGTAATAAAGTGCTGGCTACAACTTCGAAACATTCTTCTAAGATAAAGAAACCATTCACAAAAAACCCACACATTATGAGTTCACTGATACAAAACGTTCAGAATAGACAAATTCATTGAGATAGAAAATAAATATTGGTTATTGGGGCTGGGACCAAGGGAACAGCAAAGTCTGATGATGGTAGGGTTTTGGTGAGATTGTCTAAATTTAGATGGTGGCAATAGACAAACAATTCTGTGAATGTGTTAAAAATCAGTTGAATTCCAAATTACCAAAGGTGACTTTTATGTTACATGAATTATGTCACAAATTGCCTACCATACAAACCAACAACAACAACAACAAAATGATAGGGAGTTGGTAAGAAAAAAGCTACCCCAAGATGAAATTTTTTTAAAAAAAAGGTTTTTTCTAAGATGTAAATAAATTCACAGAAGACAAAGCCAGAGGAGAATCTAGGCTCTCCAGACATCCCGTTCACCTTTGATAGCCCTGAAGACATACACCTATCCCATAACAAGATGTGGAGCCTGGACCAGCTGATGAAGCAAGAGCTCCTGGGCCTGACATCACTACCCACACATACTCCATCTCTGAAAAGAAGAGATAACATTCCTTGTAAAGAAATTCACCAGCACAGAAACATCTCAGTAGAGAGGCAAGCAAAGAAGCTGGAGAGGTGGCTCAGCAGTTAGGAGCACTGGCTGCTTTTCCAGTCCCCAGTACCTATGGCAGATGGCTCACTGCATGTAAATCTAGCTCTGAGGCTCCTGACACCCTCTTCTACTGAGTTATTTCTTGGGGAGACTTTCAGATACACAGAGTAATGTAGTGAATCCCTGTGCAGATATCACCCACTTCCACCATTTTTATATTGTTTTGCTGAACACTCTTGCCTATGCTGCCCAAATGTGAAGTATTTTTAGGACAAATGCCAGAAATCATATGCGCTTCACTAGAGAATAAGAATAAACCTTGAGACATTCATCACAACCTTAAATAGCACCGTGTGTCTAATATCTTGTCAAGGTATTACATTTTCTGATCTCTCACAAAAACTTTTAAAAATTGTTTCAGTCGGTATTGTACGAAGTTCACAAACTATCAATAGATATTATTTATAACTTAATTTAAATATTTTGTACCTTATCTCTCTGTTTCTCCCCCTTCCTCCTTCCTTCCCTCCCTCCCTTTCTACTTTCCTTGTAACTCACTTGTTAAAATAACCTGGCAAAGATTGTTAGTCCCATAGATCTCCCGACTTGCTGTATTCTACTCCTGGGGTTTTCGTTTAATAGTTTTATCAATGGTTTGACATGGACCTAGGGCCCACAATCATACATTATGTATTTAAAAGGCAAACTTTTTAAAATTAAATTTACTTAGTGTGTGTGAATGTCTGTGTGCATGTGTGTGCACGCACAGTGCACACAGCATAGCAAGGATGTGGGAGTCAGGGGACAAAGGTGGGAGTTGCTTCTTTCTTCCCACAGTGTGTGTCCTGGGGATTGAACTCAGGTCATTAGCCTTGGCAACAAGCTTCTTTGCCCACTGAGTCCTCTCACCAGTCCAAGGGAGAAATTTTATAGAAAACCAAATGGAAACGTAGACTGACTGACTGACCGATTCCCTCCCTCTTCTTTTGTTCTGGGGTCAGAGATCAAAACCCAGAACTCATGCAAGCTGCACAAGCACTCTACAGCTGAGCTGCCTGTCCAGGACAATTTATTATGGCTTCTCTGTAACAGCGGGAAAACGACAACAACAGAAACAGTCAACACAATGAGAAGATGCCAAAATTATCCATGTCCACTCTCACAATAGT
The DNA here is from genome assembly GCA_028555095.1 of Dicrostonyx torquatus. Lineage (NCBI taxonomy): Eukaryota > Metazoa > Chordata > Mammalia > Rodentia > Cricetidae > Dicrostonyx > Dicrostonyx torquatus. The sequence goes on from JAQHUG010000063.1 coordinate 979,541, forward strand.
ATATGGCTACTAAACACTATGCCTTCAAAAGTATTAAACAATACAGAAAGAGGTTTGAGTTACATGAGTGAATTAGGGTAGAAAGCAGGATTCAGACAAGTACAAAGCTGATTTTGTTTAAAAGGCTTTAAAATATTTATTTTGGAGCCAGAAGATTATATATGGTTTAAATCTTGCACAATGAACACAGATTGCTTCTATAAACAGACGTTAAACAAGCATAAAGGCGTGGCACCCATGGTCTGGTAGTTCTTTAAGCCTGTGTGTTTAGTGGATGCTCCATCTCTGTGGTTAGAGCTGAGTCATGGCACTACTCGGACAGCCGAGGAACCTAAAAGAATATGGCTGTCAACTGGCCTTGGCAAGGACTGGGGAATGTCTGCATTGAGGTGACTCTGTGATGAACATTGATTAAGAATCAGGGGGTGGGAACAGTGACTTTTCCCTTGGCCCTGTGAGGGTGACAGTTGACAACTAGGGTGCGGAGCTGAACTGCCTGAGGCATGGGGATGACCTATGAGAGCCACCACACCAAGAATCCACCTCGAGATGTACTCACGGTCCACCAGGAGGGTCCAACTGCAGGACACATGGCCAAGGCTATTGGATGCTGTGCAGCTGTATCTCCCACTGTCCTTCATCCGGACTCTCCGCAGGCAGAGGTAATGGAATGCACCATCTTCATAAATCTCAACGACTCCTTCTTGTCTCCTCACAGGGATGCCTTCCAGGAACCAGGCGACTTCAGGCTTTGGTATTCCTGAAACTACAGGACCGTCCATGGAACATGTGCCCTCAGGGAGCACCGCATGTTTCTAGGGTGGGGTGGGGAGAGACTGACAGGAGGAAGAACTCAGGCTGTGCAGGAACTGATTTCCTATTTCCAAATCTGCCTCTTTTCCTGGGATCCTGCACTCTCTGAGTAACAAATGTCCTGTGAGAGACAGGGTCTTGAGGTGGGGGACAGTAGGGGTGATGAGCCAGTTTTCCAGGGGAGACAGGGACAGGAAAAGAAGGACAAAGAAGGGACTTGCAGTGTGTCTGTGGTGATGGATATGCGGACGGCTGAGTTAGAGCATAGGACCAATGCTCTATTTCATAAGGAGTAATGGGCCACTCTGAGGGTTTTCGAGACCAGGCACTTCCTAAAGAGAAGACCCAGAAAAGTAGCTTCCCAAGGGACCTAGTTTTAGGCCATGCGCAGACACAGAGGCACAGACTGATGTGTGCTGAAGGAAGGGAATGACCATCCAGGGGCTACATTTTGGGAGCCAGCACCGAAGCATCTCTACTCACCCTCACAGATGAACTTGACTGTCTGATCTTCGGTGACTTCTCGGTTTGGGGGATGACTCTCAAATTTGGGGAATGATGACTCCCTTTGGCTCTCTATGGGGATGTTCCTGGTAACAAACTTGTTCCCAATTGGGCCTCCCAGGCCACACTGTCTGGTAGGGAGCACGGCTTGCTGAGGGGCAGCCAGACTTTTCCTCTCTTCCCCAGAAGGAGAGAAGGCCCCAAGGCCTGGCACTCTGGCTTCTGGCTGGACTTTGGCAGCCTGCAGGGTGATGGTGCTGGAAGTCTTCTGTAAGACTGAGGATTGCAGGGCCTTTCTGGGAGACTCCTCACACAGCTTCAGCTTGGGCTCCTGCGGGGACTTCAGGTGGCTGTTTGTGGCCCAGGCTGAGGAGATACTCCTCTGGGGGCTTGAGCGGTTCTTACTTTCGGCCACAGTTTCTGGGTCCTTGGAGATTCCATTGGTCACCTCCTTCCTGGTGTCTGGACTGGGGGCCTTGGTTCCTCTTACAAATGACCTGTATGGCAATGAGGGCCAGGAGGGGAGAGGGAAAAGGGACACGGTGGTCAATGGGTTACTTGTAAATGTTACCATGCTACAGATGCGAAGTACCACAAAGCCCACAGATGAAGGTTAATAGCAAAGCATTACAGCTTGTTCCATATCCCACATCAGAGCTTAGGGCCACGCCTGACCCTCCCTATCCTTTGCTTTTACCCATAGCCTATGCATTGATACACCTCTTTCCCCCGGGGTTCTGGAGCTCAAACCGATCATCACCTTCCCTTGCTCACAAAGCCCTTCTCTGATCCAATCCTAAGTAGCCACTGCAGTCAGCCTTCTAAAGACATAAATTGCATTATTATCACTTGAAGATCAAGGAGGTTTCAGCTTCCCACTCTACTAAGGATAAAACCGAGCATCACAGTGACACTGAGTCCTAGCTGCTTCTGGCCGCACAAGCCAATGACTGACAGACATCCATGCTACAGCCATGAAAGGGTTAGTGGGGCCCCACAGTGGGCTTTCCTTAGAATGTGTCCTCCCAAGCTTTCATCACCTGCTTCTGTTACACTTCCTAGGTCTGAGTGATGTTTTAGAAAGGCCATTCTTAACCCAGGAGAGAAATTAGTGTCCCTCTGCCGTTCTTCACAGAGAGCACAGCTGCCATTTCATATGTGAGGCAGTGAAAGCCCTTCTCTACAGTGGGTGGTCTGTTCTCCCATGTCCTGACATCCACTCTGTGCCTCACATCCACAAGGGAAGAAAGCAACCATGACTGTGCCCCAGGGGGCCGAGTGGATTATGGCCTGTGATAGCAGGGAAGTTACCCTCAGTGGGGCTAGCTTTGGAATACACTGAAGGGACACTGAGGCACCGAGTGCTCTGAGAATTTCCACACTGACAGCAAATTACCACAGGAGGACAAAGCAAAGCACCCCAGATAAAGTGACCCCAAGCCAATTCTCGCTTCCTACACAATGCCTTGAAAATTCCCAGCATTTCCGCTGCTATTGCTGTGTGGAGTATTTTAAGATGGAAAAAAGTAACAACTATGAAGAAAAGACATACCTAGTGGCACTGTCCAAACCTGGAAGAGGGCAGAAAGACAGTGGATTACTTTACACACCAAGCAGAGACAATGATAAGGTTACATTGTTTCCATTTACTAAAGAGCTCCCCTGCATGGGCCTTCGAGTAGGCTGAGAAATCTTTCTCACACTAGAAAAAATTCTTGGCTTTTCCAAAGCAGCTGGGCCTAAGGGCATGGCCTCCCTTCCCCCTCTCCAACCAGAGGGAAGCATAATCAACAAGGCAAATCAAGAAACAAACCCTCCAATGAAGGTGCCAACCACGATGCTTTCACAGTTACCTTCAGCCTTCAAAATCACACCCACGCCAAAAAAAGTCCATTTTGGGCAGATAAATGCTTTAGAAACATAAAAAGGAGGTGACATTTTATTCTTCCAGGAAGTACAAATATACCCTTTTCTTACCAAGTCTATCTGATGCATTTTAAATTTTACCATGGAAAATTCCAAAACATATCCCAGTAGAAAGGTGGACATTACAAGCCCTGAAAGTCACCAGCATGGTAAGGAAAGAGCATCTTACCAGTCCTGTTAGTCTCCTTTTGTCTTATTCTGTTTGTTTGTTTTTGAATACTTTTAAACAAACCCCAGCAGCATATAATTTTGTCATCAAGTATATTAAGAGGGAGTAGTTTTGAAAGGTAAGGGTATGGAAAATCAAGGATGGGTGGCTCAACCTGGCTGCAGAGGCCTGCCACAGGTCCTGACTCATAGGGAGTGGCCAAGTTACATCCTTGCATCAGGACTGGGGTTTCTTGTTTTAATTGTATCTGGTGAAACAGAAAACACCAGTGTACGTGATACACAGAATGTGTCAGGGTGGTTCCGCTAAACCTGTTTCAGTTAAATATGTTTATATACACAGGTCTCTGTGAACTGCCAAAACACTAAAATCAAAATAAAGAGGTGTTAAGTAGATGATAGATAGATACATACATAGATAGACAGATAGATTGATAGACAGAGCAAGAAGGCATAGTTTCTCAGGAAAGGAAGGAGATACAAAAGGGAAAACTCACAGACAGAAGTGGGGGAAGAAAGGAGGAGGAAGGTGATGAGGTCACCCCCCTTCTGATTTCAGTGACCAGTGAGATCTGTGGGCACTGGGGTTTGCCAGACTCCTCCCCATGTACACGCTCAGGTTTACCCAGGCAAGAGGACCATGAGCAGAGTATTCAGAGGTTGACACGGGAGAACTGACAGGAGCTGAGGATGAAAGTGAGGCAGGGGAGTTATTGCTAACAAGTCCAGTCTGGTGAGGAGGATCCCGGGTAGAAAAAGTTACGTCGAGGGAGCATCTGGTCAGGTCTAAGAAACTCAGGATAAGTGGCCCAGATGCCTATTAGCACACCAAAGTGCATACTGGCCCCCAGGCTCACTCAGTACCTCTCAGCTCCCCGCCACACCCCCCGGCCCTATCCTAAATCTCTGGAGCTCAAGGGATTCCCTTCCCCCAGCTTCTCATTCCTATACAAGCCTGCCGTTTTGACCATGCACCCTCTTGGTCCTCTCTCTTGGTCTCCTTTGCTCCTTCTATCTTCTCTTCCTCTCTCACTTTCCCCATCTCATGGCCTGGTTCAGTCTGTTGCTCATGCTAGGTTTACTACTTTCTCTCTCCACTCTAGTCTCTTCCAGATGCCTCGGGCTGTATTCTCCTTTATATCTACAATGAAAACCTCCTCAACGGTCATGTCGCCAGTTTACACACATCTGATTTGAGGGACACAACAGACAGGTTAGAGTTCAGGCAGGAATGACAGCAGAGCATTGGCAGCACCTCCTTTCCCAATAGTCAGAGATATGAAAAAGCTACCTGAGTTAGGAAAAGGACAGGGCCTAGTTAGGGACACAAATGAAGAAGATAGACAGCTCAGAGCATCTTCCTCTAGGCCTGGTCTGTGCTGCTGGCCCATCCCTTTTCTTCTAAAGATGCACAGTTATCTAGGTGTGTCACATAAATATACACAAGAGAGATTAGAAAGAGCTTCTTCTAGGAGGGTCCTGGCACCAGGAAGGGTCCCTCTGCATCAGCCACCCGCCCAATACCTGGGATGGAGAGCTCGGCTGACATGGAGGCTTTCCCTGACCCATTCACCGCCATGCACGTGTATGTGCCCAGGTCATCCTGAGTGACCTCATGGATTTCCAGGATCTGCATACCATTCTTCTCTGACATAGATATGCGGGCACTTGGCTGCAATGGGATATTTCCCTATAAGTAGCAAGAGGGGAGCTTGGTTACAGGAGCCTGCTCTCTTTTTGACCCAGTTATCCTGCCTCCCACTAGTCCTACGGGATGGACACCAGGGCTTGATTGACGATTGGTGTGGAAGCGCCCCTCCCACCATGCATGGGTCAGGCTTTCCCTGGGTAGGTGGTCCTGGTGTGTATGGAACACCAAACTAAACAAGCTAGAAAGAGCAAGACAGTTATCAGCATTCTGCCATGACTTATGCCTCGGCTCCTGTCTCCTTTCCGTGATGTGGAAGCCGAAGTCAAATAAAATCTTCACCTTGCTTTTGGTCACGGTGCTTAACACAGCAACAGAAAAGACGACTAAGCCAGCACCTACTTGAGCACTCGGGCTTGGAGCCAACGTGTGGAAACAGCCTCAAAAGACCTAGGTTTCTTTGAAGGAAGGGATGTGGGACAGCTTTCTATACAGTCCCCCTTCAGCTTGTCTTTGCTGCCCTTTCTTTCTGAGGATGAGTTCGGAAGAATCAAGATGTAGGTAAAAAGGAATCCTGTCACTCATTTCACTCGAGATTTTCTTCTCTGAGAAAAAAAATCTATTCTCTCTCTGGCCTTGACCCCACCTGTTCCTGACATCTGTTAATGTCCTGCTCCATCTCCATCTTTCTCAGCACCCGGCACCGCTAGCTCCTCTGCCTCTCGTTCACTTGGCCCAGTTCTGAACCGTTGGTAAAGCACTTCCACGTGGAAGTCGGTTAGTGCCACTAACTGAGGCATTATTCCTACATCAAAGATACGGAGACAGGTTCCAAGAGTCGGGGGCTTGTCTAGCATCATGAACCATAGAGCTGTTGCCTGAAAACTAGCACCGCAATTCAAATTCTCTCTCTTGAGATGCCTGCTCTGTCTTTACACAACACTTTACGCTGTTTTGTGAATAGGAGGATAAGAGGACCAAGTATCAGCAGGGGAGCAATGGAACAGTAGTGTCCCTATCACACCTACCAAGATCCTCGGGGAGACGCCTGGGACTGAAATGAAAAGAACCAACCAGAAAGCCAGATTCCCATTAGTCCCAGGGTTTTAAGATCTCTGACTTCTTGGCCAGGGTCAGAGTCTGGGCAGACAAAACCTTACCTTGAGCCAGGTGACCTGTGGTGGAGGCCGGCCAGTGACCTTGCAGGAGAATCGCCCCATCTGCCCTTCCTTGACCACAGCTCGGCCCAACTTGGTGGCAAACTTTGGTGGGCACTCGCCCCACATGCTAGGACAGGTCTCTCCTGCTGGGGATGAAAATCTGTCCCCAAAAAGAAATCAACAGAAAATCCAGACTTAGGGTAGCAATTCGATTCTTCCCCTCCCTCCTAAGTTGATAAAATTGTGACCAGAAACCATTCAAGGGTTGTTTGCCCAACTCTGTGCCTCAAACACGTCCTCTTGTCTCCTCTGGGTAATCAGTGGCACTAGAATATATCACCTCCACCCATGGAAATGCAGCCGTGTGGTATTTACTAGTCTCCCTCAATCCTGAGTTCTACTGAGGTTCCTCTGCTTGGGCCCAGCATTCTGTCTAGGTGCAGAAGCTCCAGGAGCTACATAACAGAGGACACTCCTCGAAGAGAATGTGATAGCTCTAGCTTGTTCAAGAGCATCTGCATTGAACATCCCTTTGTTAAGAAATAAGGTTGTGAGACTTGTCTGTGACGGCAGTTATTAATGCTTCTTCTGAGTTTACTCATCTGAAATTCATATCCATTATTATCCCGATTGTTAGAATCCTCTGAAGGTCATAGACATAGTCCTCCACTTCCTTAGTATTCAGCAGCTGGGCCAAAGGTGCTACTCACAGAGGCTGCTGGGTCAGAAGATGCTGGGGAAATGATATCCAGTGTCCCTCTAGGATACACAAGACTTCTGCACTAGACCTCTGTCAGCCAAGTCAGCAGGAAAAACCAACCCAACCCTTACTCTGGCTTGAACATTTCAGAACTTACCCTGAGGTTTTGGAAACAATAGGCTGACCAGGCTTCTTCATAAAATTCCCTGCAAGTAACAAAAGAGAGAAGGCTAAGGAGTCAGGGCCAGGTTGCATCCAGTGTTGGCAAGGAGTCATGCGGATTCAACAATGGGAGATGCTGGGACAAGGATGGTAGCGGTGAACCTCAATGAGCACAAGCTGACCCACTGAGGACATCAGGCTTGCACCTCACAAACACTGGAACATGGATTCCTCGTAATAACTAAATAAATTTGGTCAGACACTATTCTTCTGTCTTTTAAACTTTTTAAAGTTTATTTGTTGTTATTTTGTATGTATGAGAGCTTGCTGTGTGCACACATGTTCACACTAGGTACATGCCTGGTGCCTGGGGAAGTCAGATGAGGGTGGAAAAGGAATTACAGATGGTTGTGAGTCACCATGTAGGTGCTGGGAATTGAACCTGGGTCCTCTATAAGAACAGTCATTGCTCTTACCTGCTGTGCCATTTCCCCAGCCCTCTTCCTATATGTTTTCAGTGGGTAAGAAAAATGAAATCACAGAAGCCACATGTGTAAAGTCAGACCCTACAACAGTTCAGGAATTCATCAGGTTTCCCAAATTCTGGAATACTTACTTCTTTGCTGAATGGTGAGTTATTGCTATGGACTCTCTACTATGCAGAGATCCAGCACCATTCCAGAACATGGCCCAGTTTCAGTGAGGGAAGGAGATGCCCATGGACATCTCTTACCATATCTATCCTTGATGGATCTGATGAAGACTCCATTCTTCCACAGAGGGCTGAGCAAATGGCAATAAGCAGAAATGGAGCAGGGATGAGCCACCATGGAGCCACGCCTCCCCTCAATCAGCACTAATGCCCTATGCAGCTCTGTCGGTCCTTGGCAAGGCACGATTATCCTGGGCACCACCAGTTCTAGGGGAGAAGTTAATATAGCCAGTGCCACTGAGCCAGGGTGAGCTGCTGACATAGCAGGAAACAGTTAAACAGCAAACCAAGAGAGACAAGGTGGGGTGCCCTCAGCCAGCTGCTGCAGCTGGGGACGTAATACATAATGTGGCCAGGAAACAAGTATGCAGTAACAATTGCACAACAGTGTTGTTTTTGAGTTAGGAGGAGGAGGAACTGCACAGTTTTGAGATAGCCATCACGCTGGAAGTTATTCTCTTTCCACCTCAAACTGTGGTCACGTATAAAAGCCTACCTAAGCCCCACATGGAAGGCTCAGTCATTCTCATAGGAGCAAGTGTCTGCGATGGGAAACATACCGAGCATTTATTGGAAAATGGTGGATTTCTTCATACTCTCTTGCCTATTTCATTTACATGGCGGCCAAGGAATGAACTCAAGGGTAAAAGCTAAAGGTCACAGTGACCATTTCCCCAGACAGTCCTGTCTTGAGATTTCAGCAGCACATCAACCACAAACACTTGCATCACGTTCGAGCTGTGACGCCATGCATCAGTGATCACTGTGCATGCAGTTTTGCTCAGTATGGCTGCAGAGCGAGCAGAGGCTGTCATCACATCCTCTAGTCAAGGTTAAAAGAAACTTTAAGCTGATCAAAGTAGAGATGAGATTTGAAAGGACCCAACTGACATGTACAGTTAAGATGCTGGGTCCCTTAGGGTTCACCTTGCTCTTTGGCTTGTGAGGTATAAGTTTAATGTCCTTTGTTAATGGCTAGGGTCCACTAATGAGTGAGTACATACCATACTCACCTTTTTAGGTCTGGGTTATCTCACTAAGGATAGTGTTTTCTATTTCCATCCATTTGCATGCAAAATTCAAGATATTGTTTTTTACCA
>JAQHUG010000063.1:1001379-1028435 GCA_028555095.1 Dicrostonyx torquatus
AAGAAAGAAAGAAAGAGAAAAGAAAGATCTCAATAGTTTGAGCACTGTGACACACATTTATAATTGCAGCACTCGGGAGATGCAGAAAGATCTGGAGTTCAAGGTGGTCCCCAACCACACAGGAAGTTCAACCCTGGGCTGTGAAAGACCCTGATGAACCCCTCTCTATCAAAAACAAACAAACTAAAAGTCCCCAAACTACCAAAACCCTCAATATTAAAATACATTGAGTGCATACTGGAAAAGTCATATATTTTATATTTTGGCAATAAATCATTAAGATGAATTCCAACCTGTTTCTCTCTGCAGTTTTCTCATAGTTACTGTGTAATAAAAACCTAGAGACAAATATTGGGGTTGGGGTTCAACCTGAAGATCAGAGAAGCAAAGCCACTAGAGAGCTCTTTCCTCCATGAAATCTTCAGACTGAAAGAGAGCAATTCCTGCCTCATCCTGCCTTATAGTTCTCTCTCAAGCTGGGATTAAAGGCATACACTACCACCACCCGGCCTCTATGGCTAACTAGTGTGGCTGCTGGGATTAAAGGTGTGTGCCACCACTGCCTGGCCTATATGGCTGACTAGTGTGGTTGTTTAATACTGACCTTCAGGCAAGCTTTATTTATTAAAATACAAATGAAATCTCACTCACTACACTCCTGGCAGAGGCGGCTCTCACACGCCTCCCTTGGCAGTCTCAGGGCGGTCTGCAGCAGCTCTCTGCCTCTAGCAATAGTTATGACTGTCTGTGAATGCTACGTGGTCAGTGCTTTCCCAAGTATCTGACTCACCCAAGCCTCAGAGTCCCTTATTCAGAAAACACAACTCTCAAAACGGAGAAATGAGGAGATAAACTCCCATCTAAGAATTATCTTTGAGGATTAGAAGGAGGGCTCAGCAGGTAAAAGCATGTGTTGCTCTTGCAGAGGACAGAGATTTGGTAAGGAGGTCTCGCCAGGTCAGAAAGTTCACAACCACCTGCAACTCCAGCTCCCTCTCTCTCTCTCTCTCTCTCTCTCTCTCTCCCTCCCTCCCTCCCTCCCTCTCTCCCTCTCTCTCTCTCTCTCTCTCTCTCTCTCTCTCTCACACACACACACACACACACACACAGGGGGGAGGATAATTTTTTTTAAAAAAAAATTACTGAGTTCCAGACAAGAAGGTTCCGTTAAGTGCCCTTGAACACCTGAAATGCAACAGAGCCCTCAGGCTGGACTTATCTTCAGAGGAGCAGTGCTTGCCCAGTTCACCCTGCTCAGTGAGGACCTAGAACTGGGCAACCCTGCAGTGGGAATGCAAGAAGCCGCTGTTGTCACTAACATTGTAAGGACAGTTTTTATCCATGCAGTCATTCCAAGGCAAGAAAGAATGGGGCTGTAGGTAAAATGGAATCAAAATTTGCAGTATGGCCCCCTCCCCACCCCACCCCCACTCCCACACTCCGTAGCTTCCCTGCTTCCTTGCAAGGTCAGGTAGTGATGCTACATGGGCATGAGGGGTAACATCTGCTAGCTCCTAGGCACCCACATACAGTTCCTTCCCTGAGCATGCTAAAGAAGGGAGCAATGATAGTTGTCTTTCTTTTGATGCTGGGGATTTGCCCCAACCTCACAGGTGCACTAGGCTAACTTTCCTGAGTTCCTCTGTTCCCACCATCTTCAGAGCCAAGCCTGAGTATCTAGATTATGGACTTTTGTTCCTAAGGAAGCACTGACTCCCAGTTAAAAAGCCCAAAGCCAACAATCCTTCTTTGATTAATCCATATAATCATCCCTTCAGCAGGAGTTTATAAATCTTATATGACCTGCCCCTCCAGCCCGGCTGATACAGAGTCAGGCTTCAGTGGAAAAGAAGAAGGAACAAAAAGAAAGAAATAAAGAAAGAGAAATAAAGAGAGAGGGGGAGAGAAAGAAAGAAAGAGAGAGAGAGAGAAAGAACCCAAACTCCAAATCAATATTATTCATCTTATTTGTAATTCCCACAAACAAAAAAGCTCCTTCCTACATCCCGAGTTATACTCTTGACAGAGATAGATGACCCATGAGGAAACAGACCCAGTTTGCTGTCTCCTTCAAAACTTGTCAGCAATGCCTGAGGCTGTCATGGTCTCACCACAACTACTTCCCACCTTAGATTGACAGGGTGATGGTGACCACATCCACCTGGGTATATGAACCCTCACCACTGCTATTCAAAGCCACGGGTGACAGTGCAGGTGTCTGGGAGAGTATGGTTATGGGAATCCCCCCTTTTCCTTTTAGTTAACTGTCTACCTGTGATATTTCTGCAAATGCCACACACTTAATCTTTGTTAAACAGAAGAAAATATATATGTGCTCCTTCATTCATGTATCTCTAATGGATTATAGTCACTCATTCATTTGTTGAAATAAAAAAACTATACAAATAACCGTTATGTGTGCTTGAAGGTGGCCCACATTGTGATCCTATGTAAAATCATCATCATATGGCCTTGATCTTGTCATGAACACTCAAACGAAGGAACATTCTGACAGCAAGTATCTTAATAAAACAGCCTCCTTATGTTTTCAGAGAGCAAGCAATGAGGCCCTGGGGAGGCTGGTCACACGTGAATTACAAGCCATGGTTGTCTTCTCCCGAAGTCTGTTAGATAGGGCTAGCCCACCCTCCTGAAGATGATCCCAGGGGCCTGTCGACTTCAGAGCATAGGGCTCAGCTCTGCAACCAGGAGCAGATAAATCATTAACAGCAGCTAAGGCTTCCAAGCATTCCAGCAGTGTGCACGCTGGCCCCCTGCAGCAGGCCGCTGGGGGCATCAATGATTAACTTGGGACATTGAGAGCGTTCCAGACCTCAGGGACATGATCCCTTGACCCTTTTCTCTCTTCTCCTCATTGTCTTGTTCCAGAGTTACCGCTGAAATGCCATATTAAAATAATTATTCAAAGATCCCTAAATATGCTGAAACTGGCATGATTTCATAAGACAGTCCAAGTGTGCAGACAAGACTTCCATAGTTCCTGGATCTGGAGCAAAGGCAGGGACTTTGTGACCTTGCTCAGTTCCCAGGTCTGATCTGCAATGTGAACGGATACAGGTCCTGCCGCTGTGAAAGAAGCTCTCAGCAAGCCCCTAACATCAGTCAAAACTGTTCAGTCTCAGGACGCCTGTCCTCTATGCTGGAGGACAGTTAAAAAGCTACAGTTGGGAGTTGTACGGCTGGGATCTTTCAGAGGCTGGTGAAAGCTCACAGATGTCTAGTTCTCAGAGAACCTCCATACAGAACCTCTCCTGACTCACGGCACTGTGAGGAAGGGATCTTAGGTCGGGCTCCTGTCGTAAAATACTATCCTCCGAGCCTCACAGCCACCGTCTTCATTGCAACAGCTGCAAGAAACTGCAAGAGAAGTCTGAGGTCTGCCTTATTTACTGATGGTGTTCCCTCACAGAAAGAGGAAGTGGAAAGGGTCACTGGACCCTCATAACTGCCCCTTACTGAGCTTCCAAGCAGTCTGTATGTACCTCTGCCCTAACTGCGTATGGCCATGCACTCTTGAGAGTGGACAGGCTGTCAAAGGTTAATTGAAGGGGATTCCATCTGTGCAACTTTAGGCTAGTCTTCATAGTCTTTATCCATACTGGGGAGAGACTTTGTGATGGTGGAATTGCTTTAGAATCATGGGTGCAATCCTTCATGGGTAAGCAATCCTTCACCCATGCTCTGTGAGTAAACCAATAAACTCACTGATTCCCCAAGTTGGGCTTTTGTGGACTCCTACTTTGGTCTGTTGTTGGTACCCTATAAGGAAAGGGGCAGACAACTGGTTTATGTCTCCCCAGGGAAAGAGCTGCCTCATCAGCTACCCTGTGATGGGGACCTGAATGGCAGCTATGATGTGTAATATTAGAGCACGAGTAGAGTGGGTTTCCCACCATCACGCATGGCGGACCACAGTTCTGGTCTCCAGTTTCAGAGGTTGTCCAGACCTCACTGCAGATTCCTCATTTAAGTTTTCACAAGTTTTGTACAACCCAAATTGTATAACCTCTCTCTACTAGACCCTCCAGCTCTTTAGGAGGTGAAAGCAATGTCCAAAGGGTTCACAAAAGATATGGTCATGCCAGAGGGGACTCACAGGTTATACCATTGCATTCAGAGTAGGACAGGATCAGGGCCATGAGATCTCATGACATCCTGGGACAGTTAGGAAGAGAGAGGGCAACGTGACAACTAGGCCTCAGTGCCTGGGTCTGGTCAGACTTCCTGGTCTCTCTGCACTGTAATCCCTTCCTAGCATGGAAGATCAAATTACTCTCTAGGTGTCCAGAGTTCCTTCTGTCTCTGAGGTATGGCTTTAAGTGGTGACTCACCTAGCTCGTAAAGTAGGCTTTTTCATTTCACCTCCATTCCCCTCTGGGCCCAATCCACAGCCTTGCTGCCCTCTAATTCCTCATATGGGAAAAGCAAGTGACCACAGGAGGAATGTTCATGAATGCAAAGAGGCTTGCCCTCCCTTTTCACCATAATGAGTTTTTGAAACTGGCCCCAAAGAGGGTCATTCTGAGGAGAATCATATTTTTGCCACAGTAACCACATTTAATTGGAGGTTGTGTTCTTGAACAGAAGCCCAGAATCAAATAAATCAGGGGCATAACCAACAACTGTCATAAAAATAAAGATACAGCAGTCAAAATCCCTATAATAATTTTAAATAGTAAGACCTGCTCCTGCTCTATAAAATGTCCTTAAAACCGTTATGGCCTCAAAAGGCCTTTAAAAGAAAATGGGGATCCTGAGAGTGTGGCTGGTAGGGGAGAAAGCAGGGCTGCTTGGGAGTGTTACCCCACCTTGTGTCAGTGTTCAGACCTAGTGAAATTCACTCAGTGACCAAAGAGGCTATCAGACTGGCAGGTCTCTTCAAACGTGTTGAGGGCCCTCACCCATTCCTCATTGCCTAGGGCAGACCTTCCCAGCCTGAACTCAAAGCGGTAGCAATACTGCTGACTGCACAAATCTGCCCAGACTCTAAGCCACACATCTGCCTTCTCTGAACTTGATGCAAAGTAAAAAGGGGATGATTTTGCAAAGATGGCCAGCCTCTGTGGGTCTTCTGATCCTGGCAGCTTGGCCCTGTGCGTACACTGCAAGTCCATACAGCTTCAGGGACAGCTGCAGCAGTCTGTCAGCCAGGACTAGGCAGGATGAAAGAACTGAGGTTTTGCCCACATCTGGGATGAAGGGAAACCGAAAGGAGAGTAGTCAGGATTGGGCGCTAGCCCAAGAGAAACAGACTGCCTGGCAGGATGCTGGGGACCAAGAAGGTGCACGCACAAAGAATAAACAAACAAACAAACAAAGCAAGTAGTGAGCCAGAATCACCAGGGATATCAGTAGGCAGTGACAGTGGCTGGTGGATGCTGGGCATGGCTGGGAATTTTCCCCAGGCAGACAGAACCTGTTTCCCAGTGCAGCTGCTGCCTGTGGCTCTATCCTCTGAACTCTTCATTCTCTAACAAGGCATCACTATCTCTAGTAGAACTCTTTTCCTATTTTTTTTCCTCTTAAAGCAAGTTCTCACTTAACTGCCAAGATGGTCCTTGGACTCAATCTGTAGCCTGAGTAGGCCTTGAACTTGTGTTGTTCCACTCCCTCTCTGCCTCCCAGGTAACTAAGATTGTAGGTCTGTGCCACCAGGTCCAAGCACCTGCGTTTATAATACATGCTGTATCCTGTGGTCAAAGACTAGAGCAGAGCTGAGGATAACTGGAGAACAGGAAAAAAAGCTGGCCATGAAGATACATATCTATAATCCCAGCATGGAGGAGACTGAAGCAGGAGGATCGCAGGTCTGTAGCCGACCTGAGCTACATGGTGAGATCCTGACTTAAGAAAAAAATGTAGGGGGCTGGAGAGATGGCTCAGGGGTTAAGAGCACTGGCTGCTCTTCCACAGGTCCTGAGTTTAATTCCCAGCAACCACATGGTGGCTCACAAGCATCTATAATAGGATCTGATGCCCTCTTCTGGCCTGCAGGTGTACATGCAGAGCACTTACACATAAAATATAAATAAATAAGATTTTTTTAAAATGTAGAAAATAAAGGCAATGGGCCTGCAGAATTGGTGGAAGAAGACTTAGTCCTCTGTTCCACCTCTGAATACGAGTTCCCAGGAGCAAAACATCACCTCCCCACAAAATGGACCACAGGAATCGTGAGTCTATCCTTGTGGGTATATTAGGGGGTGAGGAGTGAAGCATGACCAAGCTTCAGGGCTCACGTCTGTGTCAGCAGCTGGCACACACCCCACAGCAGGCAGGCAGGTACTTAATTAAGGCTTAGGAGCCCAGAGCCCTAAAGGAACCCTGCAGAATGCATCAGGAAGAGATCATAGCTGCTCACAACAGCAATTAGAAAGCCTTATGCTGTGGTTTCTTTTATCCCCGCCCCTGCTGGGGAAACCAGAGGATGAAAGTGCTGTTATGAACGCCATCCTCAGAAGGTGTTCTTTAACTGGCTCAATGGTCACCAAATGGATCTCCAGGGACACATGCTTCAAGACTCTTCAAGTCCTTGCACTCTGCCGCTTCCATTTTCTATGATTTTTTTTTTTTTTACTTTCTTGTGAGCAGGGACACAGGCACCCTCAAGTCTCTGGACCTGCAGGTCTATGGACTCCATTCTCTTTCTCTGAGTAGCTCAGGCTGTCCTGGAACTCACTTTGTAGATCAGGCTGACCTAGAACTCAGAGATCCCCCTGCCTCTACCTCCCAATTGCTATCCTTTTTCTTTCTGACAATTCAAGGCAGCACGAAGGTTGGTGGCCTTGGGTGACACTGTAGTCCCTTTAAAATCTTACAATGAAAAGCCATTCCTTTTTGTCAACAGACATAACTTCCCTATTCTCATTTAATGAGACTCCTAAGTCCTTGAAAACGCGCAAGAAGACACAGGAGTAAAAGTGTATAGGGGAAACTCCCATACTGATTAATTCTTAATTCCCTGTAAGTCAGGCTTTTCATATAACCAAGATCCTGACTGAACTTCAGCCCCCTTTGGGGTGGCTAGCAGAGAAATCTTCCATGTAAACTGTGGTTCTGACCTTATTTCCTGTTGCCATGGGGCTCTGATGGCACTGCCTTTAGCTGACAAGGCAGATCCAGGAGGTTAGTGCTCTGTGTGGTCCTCAAGCTTCTGTGACCAATTCGAGAGAGGTTCTCTATCATAGAAAGGGTCACTAGAAAGCATGTGGCACCGTAGACACCAAAGAAACCAAAGCTGTGGTGTGGTTTGGTTTTGATTTGCTCAGGCTCTCCTGCCCACCTCCCCAGGGTCAGCAGCATGTCCCTTCTTAGGGGAACTGTCTCTCCTCATTGCAGGGGAGGCCTGCCTGCAAGCTGCCTCTGGCCAAGATGCTTGTCAGACATTGGGCACACATACCATCCAAGCCGGCCAGTTTGTGCTCTTCCCTGAAATTCCACTTCTGACTCTGGCAAGGCTTATCCCTGAAACTGTCTCTTCCGCTCCCTCCGAACCTCTCATGTTCCCGCCAGTAAAGGACCAAACAAGTGAAAATCCGAGAGCTCAGGTATACCGTGAGGAAAAGCCATGAAGACACTGGAGGGCAGAGTTGTGGGGGCTTCGGATCTACTCAGTTATACGAAGTGATACGTCTCCTCTGCTTAACCACTCTGGGACTGGTTTCTATCACAAGTAAAAAAAGAATCTCTACCAATTCAGGAAGACCTGAAATCAGACCCAGCATACTGTGGTGTGATGTGACTCCTGGCATGTAGATTCTGACTGCATCAGTTACCAGCTGCCTGGCTGCAGACAAGCAGCTTAACTTACTTAATCTACACATCTATAAGATAGGAACGATGGTGGAATCCACATCCATGGAAAAGTGTATGATCAAATCAGATGGTACATGATTAACATCTCATTAACAGATTCCAAAATTTTACACCCACACTCTCTTCTTCAATGTCAGTAATTCTTTATAAGTTATCCTAAAATTCATACACACTTCCAGAATTCTTAACACTATGAAGCTACTATTGCTATAAGATACACCAACAAGTACAAACACTTGTGAATAATGAGCTTAAGTGTGCCTCATGTACAAAATTCACACTCTTATTTTTTTTAAGACAGAGTCACTTTATATGCCCTGGCAGTCTCAATAACCCTGCCCTTGAAGCATAGACCATATTGGCCTAGAACTCATAAAAATCTGCCTGCCTCTGCCTCCCTCTGAGATTAAAAGCATGAGTCACTGCATCCAGTTACAACTTATATTTTTATAGACAATTTAGAGAATTTATATTTCTTCAAAAATATCTTATGTGTGCACATGTATGTGGGGGTACACAGGCCATGGCATGTGAATGGTTGTCAGCCAGTCCTTTCCTTCCACCATGTGGGCCCCAGGGATTGAACTCAGACTGCCAGGCTTGCCAGAAAGCAGTTTTCATGGTGAGTCATCTTGTTGGTCTAGAAAGCTGGTCTATAATCTTTTTTTTAACATATTTATTTATTGGGAGGGTATGCCTCAGTATGTGGGTCTGCACTCTTCATTAGGTAAGAACCTAAGACTTTAACTAAGAGCACCTTCTGTTCTGGGTGAACTGGTTTGTTATTTCTATCTAAAGAATGAAATCAAACTTGAAAAGTGATCATTATTTTGATGTAGCATGGCAAAGCACATTTGGAAACAAATATCTCCACCTGTTATTTTACCACACCATCATTGCCTTCCCGGAATAGCACGTGCAGTTTTGAGACAGGGAGCATCTCTTCAATTTCTGCCTCATTGACTAATGCAGTCCTGGAATTTGAAAGGCCGTGGGCAAGGGCTGGGAAGGCAGTATCTGGGGTAACAAAGCTGAGTTTCTACCAGTCGTGGCTGCGTCCAGAGAACGGGATATACTTCGTTGGCAGGGGGACTGAATGGAGCAGAGAGCTGCTCTCCAAGTCCCACAGAGGCCATCACCCTTCAGCCATAGCAGCCAGGGGCATAAGACGTGGAGAGACAGCTCAGTGGTTACAAGCATTTGTTCTTACATAGGACCCAAGCTCACTCCCAGTATAGATAGACAGGGCAGTTTAAAACTGTCTGTGATTACAGTTGCAGGGATCTGATGCCTTCTTCTGAACTTCTGGGGCACCAGGCACACATGTGGTGCACAGACATCCATGTAGACAAAACACTCATATACATAAAACAAAATAAACCTAAAAAAATTAAACGAAAATGATTTGGCCCAGTAGTTCCACTGTGGAATATGTACTCAAGAGAAATGGAAGTAGGAACTTCAACACATTTATACCAATATTCTTAGTAACATTTATAACAGTTAAGAGAGACCAACCCAAGTAATCTATTATTAGATAACTGGAGAAGCAAAAGTTTTACAATGGAATACTGTTCATCCAAAAACAGATAATTCTGACATATGCTACAACATGAGTGAGCCTGAAGATACTATAGGAAGTGACAAGAATACTGTCACTACAAAACTTCACAACACACGATCTCACTTGTGCGAGGGACAAAGAGAAGTTAAGTCCACAGAAACAGAAAGTGGGATAGTGTTGCTTGGTGTTGGGCGGAAGGGAGACTAAGAAGTTGTTTATATTTTTGGCTGTGAGCCTAGCCTTTAATGGCAGAGCCATCTCTCCAGTCCATGAGGATCAGGAATGGGGCGGAGGATGGAGGGAGAGACAGCTGGAATTGGGGGGCACTTGGGAGCAGTGTGGAAACCTAGTACATTGAAAACTCCCTGGAATCTATGAGGATGACCCTAGTGAGGACTCCTAGTAATGGAGGATATGGACTGAGTCTAAACTAGTCATTGTTTGTAGCCA
This sequence comes from Dicrostonyx torquatus, assembly GCA_028555095.1. NCBI lineage: Eukaryota > Metazoa > Chordata > Mammalia > Rodentia > Cricetidae > Dicrostonyx > Dicrostonyx torquatus. The sequence goes on from JAQHUG010000063.1 coordinate 1,011,230, forward strand.
GGCAACGCTTCCAATGTTGGGATGGGTTGTAACTGCTTGAGCTGTTGTCCAATGGGGTCCTGTGGAGATCTCTAAACAATGCGGGCTAATGCTAGGGCAGATGGTTGCCCTCTGAAAACTAACAGTGAGGTCCACAAAGACTCACTGAACATAGGAAGGCGAGCTGGTGCCTGCATGAAGCCTTTACCCCTGTGTTCTAGTCCCTTTGGCGTGGAAAGGTTGCAGGCACTGGACAGAGAAACTTGGACACCAACCCAGCTCCATTTCAACCTACAATCTGTCCTGCCTGCAAGATGTGTTGGGTGCAATGGTAGCACAGAACTTGGGGGAGTGGCCAACCAATGTCTGGTTTAACTTGAGGCCCACTCCATGAGAGCCTCCTACACTGTCCTACGCTGCTTGGATGGCCAGGAACTGGAGACTGGATAGCCCAGAAACTTAAGATAGAAACAAACATGACTGGCATGACTGGCCAAAAAAAAATCAATGAAATAACTGATAATTACATTCTGCTGTACTCATAGATGGTTGCCTTGTCCAGTTATCATCAGAGAGGCTTCCTCTGGCAGCAGGTGAGAGCAGGTGCAGAGAACTGCAGCCAGACATTATACAGCGAGTGAATCTAACTAAGCCGGGCTCACATGGGCTCACAGAGACTTAAGAGCCAAGCACAAGGCCTGCATGGGTGTGCATCAGGTCCTGCATGGGTCTGCACCAGGTCCTGTGCATAAATCAGGTTAGCTTGGTGTTTCTGTGGGACCCTTAACAGTAGGAGCAGGTGTGTCTCTGGCTCTTTTGCCTGATCTTGGGACTCGTATCATCCTGTTTGGTTGCCCTGTCCAGCCCTGATGTGAGGACTTTTGCCTTGTCTTAAATGCATCCTGTTTTGTCATGTTTGGTTGTCTCTTGGAGGACTGCTCTTTCATGAAGGGAAATGGAGGGGAAGGAGATGTAGGGGAGAGGGGCTGTGGTAGAGACCTGGGAGGAATGGAGGGAGGGAAAACTGTGGTCTGGATGGACTGCATGAGAGAAGAATCTATTTTCAACTAAAATAAAAAAGAAGAAGTTGTTGTTTAATGGGCCCATAATTTCAGTTTTATAAGGCAAAAGCTGTCTGGAGATGCATGGTGGTGATGGTCACATGACATAATGACTATATTTAGGTGACTGAACTGTACACTTAAATGGCTAAAACCATAACTTCTATGCTATGTATAATCACCAACAGTAAAACAGATCAGGCCAGGTGTGGTGACAAGAGACTAGGAGTCAGACAGACAGCCTGACAGAAAGACAGAGGAGCCTTGACTACGTAATAAAGGTGGTGAGGTCTAAGAAGGCCAGCTTCTGACTTGAGACAAAAGCCTGGCAGCTTAAAACAAAGCCCTTGTGGGCTTCTGTCCCCCACCAGCAGGCCCCTGCTGATGGACAGGCTCAACAAGCACAAGGCCTGCTCGGGACATGTCGCATAACAGGATGGGCCAATCAACCATCCTAGCTTTCTTCAAACTGACCAACCCTAAATTAGGGGAGGAAAACCCTTCAGAGGCTTTAAAATCCCCAGATCTCGGGAGATTTTCCCCAAGTCCCCTGTCTGCTCTGCAGATGGTCTTATTCTTGGATATCTCGTCCCAACAAATGCCTTCCTTCGATGGCTGGTGCTGTCTGCGGTGTTTGAGACTCCTCTCTGGCTTCCTTTGGGCTTCAGCTTTTTCCTGCTGTCACTCCTTAACTGGTAGAGCAAATGAGCCCGATTGAGACCCCTAAACTGTACCATTTCAGTTAAGTATTAAAATGCCCTTAGTATAGAAATAAGAACAAAGTCATTCTTCTATTTTGAAACCGGCTCAGAAGACCTAACCTTGGTTCCCCTCTGCCCCCTCCTCTCCCTGCCCTCTGTCCCTTCACACTGTTCCTGCTACAGAAGCCTTCTCTGGGAGACCACCCTGGCACACCTTGAGCAGTTGGTGTCCTAGAAGTCTGGACAGCAGGCTATGGAAGCTTCCTGAGGGTGGAATCAGGGACAGGAAGGGTCATTAAAGTGTGGCTATGAGCTAAACAGGAAGTCCCATGCTGCAGTCCAATACAGTCAGCTCCTCGGGAGCAGGACTCGCGGGGCTGGGCATGGAGGACCAAGCTCTGTAAGAAGCTGCACTTAAGTGCACAGGGTGCTCCTAAATGCTCTGCCTACCTCATGCAGGGTGCTCGGGAATCCTTTCCCAGGAAGGGGAGTACAAGGCCAGCTTCCAAGGAGACCAGGGCTCCCGTATTTTTGCAAAGCGTCTCAACAAGCAGCTTCAGCTGAGCCTCTTCCTCAGCCGCTTCTGCCACATCTGCTGGTCTTGCTAACACAGTTTCGCAGGCACAGCCCCTCACAAGCTATTGTCAGTAATTTTAGGGCAAAGCCCTGGGGACCCAGGGGAGAGAGAAGAAATGAATGCCAGCAGCCCTATTGTGAGCAAGCGACTGGGGTGGCTCTCTCAGTTTGCCAGTGGCGCACTGGGAACACCAAAGGGGTGAGTCCTAGATCCAAGCCCTCATTTAAAGCAGATTTAGGCTTCTCAGTCCAAGCCATTGAAATTGTTTCTGAAGAAGCATCTGGAAAAATGGAGGGAAAAAGCTGCCCAGTTATTTAGTGAAAAACAAAACTCAAACTTTCCTTTCTGCCCTCCTGCCAATGTCCCTTTCAACTATGTGCTCCTTGGGGATGACTGCTGGGGCCCAGAGACCTGGCACTAAGCATCCTCATCCCCAGAGGAGTCGGCCTTACCACAAGCACTGGTTAGAAGGCTGGGTATCTTCTCCTCCCTAAAATTTGGGCACAGGATCTGGGATTATCTTAACCAACCTCTAGCTTGCAAAAGGCTGGATTACTGCCTTTCTATTTTGGTCTTAGGGACCCGTAAGGAAGTAAGAGCTAGTATCAGATGGAAGCCGCACTTCTCACCCTGGGTTGAAGATCCTGTACCGCGATGGCTTCAGTACAGGTGAAGCTGGGGCTGCCCTTCTCAGAGAATTCAGGGTGCAGAAGTCCTGGAGTCCTAACAGGCCCTCAAAAACAAATATGTGGCTGGGGTGGCTCCATGGTATGAGAACATCCTCACCCTGGGTAGGGCCCTGGGTTTTATTCCCAGTATCATAAATAAATAAAACAAATATAGCCGGGCGGTGGTGGTGCATGCCTTTAATTTCAGCACTCGGGAGGCAGAGGCAGGCAGATCTCTGTGAGTTCAAGGCCAACCTGGTCTACAAGAGCTAGTTCCAGGACAGGCTCCAAAGCCACAGAGAAACCTGGTTTAAAAAAAACAAAACAAACAAACCAAACAAAACAAAAACAAAAATACATATGATACTTGCCTCTAGTCTGAGGAGCTGAGAGAGAACAAGGGTCCGAGGTCAGTTCCATTGGGAGTGAATGAAAACTGGCAATGGGGAGTTGATAAGGACGAAGGATCCCTAAGGGGCGCTTTGTAGAATGACACTGGTGACACCTGAAAAGACGGTTTAGTTTATATTTTCTGTTGCTAAAATTACTGCTGCATAGCTGTAGGGTGTAGCATGCATGAAACCCTACGTTCATTCCCCAGCACTGCATGAACCAGGAGTGATGGCGCACACCTATGATCTCAGCGTACAGGAGGCAGGTGCAGGAAGATCAGGAGTCCAAAGTCATCCTCGGCAACAGTGAGTTTGAAGACAGCCTGGGCAATGTACAAACTTACTGTCATATCCCAGGGAGCCACTTTAGCTTAAAGCAGTTTAGAACTCACCATTTGGCTCTTTGGCCTCCCAAAGAGCTTCAGACCCTAAAAAGGCTAACAACATCCCAGTGACCTAGCAACAGCTTCTCCAGTAGCTGCATCATTCCGGGCAGTGCCCACCACATCATCATCACAGGAGGGACGTTTGCTGCGGAAGCTAAGGGGAGCCAAGATGCCCTGTGGCTTGGAAGGATTGGGCATACCCGGGGTCCAACAACCACTTTCCCACAGTGGCACAGCCTATTCCAGAGCTGTTTCTATCACAGGAGTTTAGCATTAGTTCTAGACCAGGGTCCCAGTCCCAAGGCTGGTGTTCATTCCTTCCTTTTACTGGACACAGAGAAAAATCCAATATGGCGTTGCCCTCAGTTTCTCCAGAACTAAGTTTACTGCCCCTGTAGGGTCTGCCCCACCCCACCTAGAAAATATGTAAGCCATTTATGAAGTTGATGCTGGAGACAAAATTCTCAGTTTCTCTCAGTTCCCTGAAGAGAGCACTCAGGGAATAAGGACAACCCTGACTGAAATGACACCCAATCTTCCTCCTTTGCCAAGACCCCTTAACGCCTACAAAGGGGGAATATTCACACTTTACTTATATTTGCTTCTGTCTGTCATACATCAGATTTCTCCCCCTAATGCTCTCCTTCTGAAACATGTCTACTGTACACTATTGGAATCCTGGATGGATGTTCTAGAACTAAGCAAAGATAGCGGAACCAAGGCGGCGATGTAGAGATGCACGGTTGGTTACTTTCCTAATGCTGCAGTAAAACACTATGAACAAAAGCAACCCACGGAATACAGAACTTGTTCTTGCACATGGTTCCAGAGGATTAGAGTCCATAATCACAGGAATAGCATGGCAACCCACGGAATACAGAGCTTGTTCTTGCATATGGTTCCAGAGGATTAGAGTCCATAATCGCAGGAATAGCATGGCAACAGCTGCCAGAGCTAGAAGCTGAGAGAGAGCACGTCTTCACAGAGCAGAAGGCAAACTGGATGCAGAGTGAGGTTTAAACCTGCAAAGCTCACTCCAGCAAGGCTGCATCTCCCCGTAATCTCTCCAAATAGGACCACCAACCAGGGACCAAGTAGCAAATGGCTGAGCCTATGGACAATGTCTCATTCAAAGCACCCCAGTACCCCTCTCCACCTGCCATTCTGGCCATTTAGTCTCTTGAGATGGCCTGATGCTCCCCCCTCTCCCTAGTCTTCAGCCTGTACCCCTCTCCGTAGTGACCACATCTTTTAAAACAGTGTGCATTGATCACAGTGCAGACTGCTTAGAATCAGGCCTGGCCTAGAAAATCCAAAGCAACGAATCACTATGACATCACCTTCCATATTTCTCTGCCTACAGCAAGCACAGGACCATATTTTCCATTTAACAAAAAAACAGGGCATATTATTTGATGAGAGATTTATGGGCTGCCTCCAGGTGCACGAAAGGGTTGGAGTTACAAATGTTTCAACATCAAAATACTGGAACCAAGGGTATTTGGATGACTTTATTGGAAACATGAGTTTGTGGATTTTTTTAAAACAGGAATGGGTAGTGACCATCTGAGACGACTGCACATATGCCAACCACACAGGTTATGCTTTGGTTTATTCCAGGTATTCTGGACACAACTCAACACAAGATGGAGTTATTTAAGAGAGGGGACCAGGCATTGTACCTATTTCAAAGTTTTCCCAGTGCTCAGCAGGGCCACTAAATCCTGGCTAGACTAGGTTGGCTGATGCCTCGCTCTCTGATGTTTGTATCCTGGCTTACGTGTCACTGCAAAATACTTCTGTTGACTTCCCAAACCAGGTCACACTGTACTCTCACCACCCCAGTGTTTCTCCGTCAGCAGCCTCTTTGCGGCATATCATCTGTGCAAATGCTCCGCTAGCAAACCTTGCCTATTTCAGAGCACGGAACTGTGATTGCCTGTGGAAAGACCTGCAGCGGTTCCACCCATCAAGAAACTGGAGAGCTGGGTGTGGTAGCTTATACCTTAATACCAGGACTCAGAGACTGGGGGAGGACTGGGCTACACATGAGACAGTCTCAAAAAGAGAGAGAGAAGGGAGAGGACAGAGGGGGAAGAATAAAAGAGAGAAATTCCTCATTCCCGATACTATCTCAAGCATAGAAGGTAGAACGCCATTTTTTTAAGAGAGAGGGAAGTGGAAGCAGAGAAATGTGAGGTAGATACGGTCACATTTTATTATATACGTGTATGACTTTCTCCTAATTAAAGAAAAGAAATGGAGAGACTGGGGGTAGGGGAAGTGGTCGCTCCTTATGTTGCCCAAACTGGTCTCAAAGTCATGGGCTCAAAGAAGATCCTCTTCAGTCTCCTGTAGTTAGGAATATAGGTATGTACCATTATGCCCAGCTATCAATGCATATTTTTAAATTAATGATATGGTTTCCCTGGTAGGTTCCTTGACTCTTTACTTATGCTTTAATCCTTTGTTGATTAATTTGAGTTTATTATGAATGTATTTTTTCCCACTAGCTATTACATGAATGGAGACTACAAGGCTGTTCACAGGACTACGTTTGGTACACTACTAAGAGCAAAATGTGGCTATCAGACTCAATGTTCTAAAAGAACAGAAGCCCGAAGAAGAAGTTAAGGAAGAAGGGGTCTTGTAGAATACATGACACCATGGGTCAGATATAACTTGCATGTGGAAAGGATTGAGTTCTAAACGTCATTAAATCTTAATCTGCACCAACAGAACTCAGTGCCCAAACAAAGAGAAGGTAGCTCTTCCGATAGAAGGCTTCTGGGTGCATATGCCACATGTTTGCAACGCATAGGTGAGGGGCTCACCATCAGAAAGGTGATGGCAATGCACAGCATCCAGTCAGCACCTTGCCTGTGCGCAATGAAAACTGAATGAACACACAGAGTAATTGCTGGAAGTAGGCACCCTTAGCAGGGAATAAGACCCAAAGGAGGATATCATAGCTTCCACTGTATGACAAGCTCTGGTATGGAAGTCTACACACAGTGTAGTGGCAAAGAGCAGAAGCATGGGCCCGCATGTAGAAAGGCAGATGAAGGCTACAATGGGGGGGGGGGACACACGCCTGAGCAAACACGCAAACCAGTTGCAAGATGGTGGCCCTCACCTTCAGAGCATTCCTGCCAAGCTGGAAAACACTAGAAGCAATCACAGTCCCTGAAATGTCTCACAACCCAACTCTTACTGTCCAAGGAGGTGACAGAGCTGAACATGGAAAGGTGAGCCGGACTGTGACAGGAACAAACCACTTCCTATAAACAAGTCCTGTACCGCACACAGCCGGAGATGGTCTGTTCCTTGAAGGCTTTCATGAACTCAACCACAAGCGCTCTCTGGCACTGGACCAGCAGGGCTGTTTTTCCATCTGTTCTACCGGTTCTGCTGTGTCTCAAATTCCTCTTTCACCAGTTTCAGAGGAATCTACCTTTCCAGAAAAGTATTCACTTCTTTCAAGAGTATGTTGTCAGAAGTGAACTTGAAAATCTCACGTCTGCCAGTTCCAGGTCAGCGGTGTGAGCCCCACTTCTCATTTCATATATCTTTTCTAATTTCCTTTGATTGGTCTCTCTGGATTTGCCTACTTTCTATTCCTAAAACCAGTAAAGTAACAACTAATGCTTATAAAAGTATGGTAAAATGAAATTCCTAAACCTTGTTGGGTGGAAGACCAATCACTGAACTTTATTTTTTCTTTTTTCTGAAATTAACACAGCAATGCTGACCTTACAAGGCTTTCTTATTAGTTGGGAAATGTCCATTCACAGACTTGCTGAGACTCGGTGATTCTATTTGTAAGATTTCCTTTGGGTGACTCTGTGATGGTGTAGGAGGGTTCTTCTGTATTTTGTGTTGCTTTCATTGGTTAATAAAGAAAACTGCCTTGGCCTTTTGATAGGGCAGGACTTAGATAGGCGGGGAAAAGAGAACAGTATGCTGGGAAGAAGACTGAGTCAGAGAGAGCTGCCATGAAGCCGTCAGGGTCAGACATGCTGAATCTTCCTGGTAAGCCCACTACCTCGTGGTGACTTACAGACTATTAAAAATGGGTTGAAATAAGATGTAAGAGTTAGCTATTAAGAGGCTAGAGATAATGGGCCAGACAGTAATTTAATTAATACAATTTTTGTGTGGTGATTTCAAATGTAAGCTAGCCCAGCGGCTGGGAGCCAGGTGGGATGGAACAAAAGGCCTGCGCTCCTCTCAGGTGCTGGGAACACAGCTGCACCTACTACTACACTGTGATAATGGATGTTGTTTGTTTTCATTTAATTAAAAGATCAAATATTTATTAGGAATCTGTCAGTTGGGTGTGGTGGTACACACCTGTAACTCCAGCACCAGGGAGCTAAGGCAGAAGGGCTGTGAATTCACAGTCAACCTGAGATGCTTACTGAGTACCTCACTCAAAAATAAACACAGAGAAAAAGTAATCTAAATGTGTTAAAACATAGTATATTGAAAATAATATGGAACATCAAAAAACAAATATTCCATTATTAAAAATTATCTTGGGACTTGAGAAATGGCCCAGCAGTTAAGAGCACTGAATGCTCTTCCAGAAGAACGAGGTTCAATTCCCAGCACCCACAGGGAGCTCACAACTGTCTGTACTGCCAGTCTCAAGGGATTTGTCATCTACTTCTGGCATCAGAGGGCACTTCATGCACGTGGTATCCAGGCAAAACACTGCTACACATAAAATAAAAATAAAGTGAATTTTTAAAATTATTATGAAGAATTGAAAGGAATGTCAATATTCTTTAAGTAGCAACTAAAAATACAGCTTTTACAACTATAGTTATTCAATATCTATAATTCAACTTTTATTAAAAATGCTGTTGGGGCTGAAAAGGCTGCTCAGCAGTTCAGAGCACTGGCTGATATTCCAAAGGATCCAGGTTCAGTTCCCAACATCCACATGGTAGCTACAAGCATCTGTAACTCCAGTTAGAGGGGATCCGATGCCTTCTTCTGGCCTCCAAGGTCACCAGCCATGCAGATGGTGCACAGATATAGATGCAGGCAAAACACCCATGCACATAAAATAATAATGAGAATAAAATGCTGTTATTTCTGGGTGGGTTGACTATTTTCTATAAATTCTACATTAAAAAACTACGATAAACATTTTACTTTTATGAATGTTTGTCAAAAAAATAAAAATGTCACTTTCTAGAAGTTGAATTATGCACACTGAGGAAAAACTTTTTAGAGAGTAAATTAAACCAGAGGTTTGTGGTAACTACATGTCCCCTCAGAAAGACAGACAAAGGGAGCAGGACATTGTGCTTGTCATTAGGAAATTCAGCTGAGATGGGCATGGCTGGTGACCAGCTGGACTAAACTAAATGAGCTTCCGCAGAGAGGTGTGTGGCTTCACAAGGGGCAACAAGAGTGCTGGGCTTTGGCGGTGTCTACGATCTCTAGCTGGTGCCCAGACTTAACCGAATGCTCTAGCCTCTTTGGGTAGATGGCCCGACACCCACTTGGAGAGTCTGTCCTTAGTCAACTGGACCTGCATGGGTTCAAGGAGAGGTTAACTCCAACCCCTGTGAGAAGTACTCAGGGCCTAGATCCTCTTGGGTTCTGAGCTAGAGCCTGAACCATGCAGCGCTAGCCCAAGATGCCAGGCCTCTTGGCAGAGCTGAGTTCTGCTGGCCGAGCGAGACAGCTCTGGGGCACGGAGAGCAGAGAGAAGCTGGCCGCCAGCCTCGCCCAGCTGTTTCCAATAAGGCTCCACTTCTGCGGCTGCTGGCAGATCTCTGGAAAGAGCGGCACCAACCTCACATAATGTTTTCCATCAAACCCACAATTAAGTAATATTCTCTTAGCTCATGAACTGCACAAGAAAAGCTTTTCCTGTCACTTCTCAGTTCTCCTCAGGAACCTCCTGAGCAGTGGGTCAGGCTGGGGTTACAGGCTTTGGCAGGTCGGTGGAGAACACAGCACAGGCCTCTAGAGACCAGGCTGGTCCTCCTGCCACGCGAAGATGGAGGCCTGGGAGGTCCCATAAAAGCCATTGTACACAGCACTTCACTTCCTCCCCACCAGCCCTGTCAGTCAGGACTACTTTTATAGGTAAAGAAAATACCTATAGCATTTTCAAAGAAGTCAAACAATTTGTACCAGGTTCCCCCAGTTCAGACTTATCCCACCACAGCCCACCACCATTTAGGGGAGTCCAACAGAACCACAGGCAAGAAAGCGCCAAGTCTCAACTGGCAAGGCCAAGACTTCCTAGTCTTTTGGCAAGGTCTGCCACCAGTGTTCCCCAGGGCTTATGCTTTGAGAGTACTGTTAAACACCACACCCTTATTTTGTAATTGAAGGAATTAATAACTCCTAGAAAGGCGTAGCATGGATGCCACCTTCTCCGCGAGCTCTTCTCAATGCTTCTCATCCCTACCTTTTATTGTACATTTTATCATATTTTATACCCTGACCAAAGAACACCAGGTCTGTTTCACTCACCAGTGTTTATCCATTCAGTAAACAAAACTCAGCACTGCCCCCCTTGTACTGGGCTAGACGCTGGCGATGAAGAGATGACCCAGAACTAGTCTCCATGCTGCAGGAATGTCAGCTCTAACAGGGGACAGGGGAAGAAGATTCAAAGTGGTAGACCTAGAAATCAAGTTCGGGTTCAGTGAAGGCACAGCCAGGCACATCTGTTTCAGTGCCTCGATCAAGTCGCATCAATACAAACAAGAATGGAGTCTCAGGTCTTCACACCTCTTAGGACCTTTCTCAGTACAGCTGTCTTTTAGCACACAGAGGGGACTGAGTTCCAAGAGCCCCCGGGGGGCCCTGTGGATACCAAACTGTAGATGTTCCAGTTCTTCTAAGAAAATGCAAAGGGGGCTAAAGATGTATATAGCTCAGGGGAGGAATTCTTATTTATTTATTTATTTATTCAATGCATGTGTGCCACCGTGTATGTGTGTATGTGTGTATGTGTGTGCACTATGTGCATGCAGAAACCCTCAGAGGTTAAAAGAAGGTGCCAGACCCCTTGGAACTAGAGTTACTGGCAGTTGTGAGCTGCCATGTGGGTGGTGGGGAACCAAGTCTGGGTCCTCTGCAAGAGCAGTATGTGCTCTTAACTGCTGAGCTATTCCTACAATCCCAGTGGCAGAATTCTTGTTTAGTATGTCCAAGGCCCCTAGGTTCAATCCCCCAGCACTGTAAAAATCCTAAGGAAAACAAATAAATAAATAGACATGAAAGCATCTGTAGCATCTGTATAATACCTGAGACAACATGATGCTGTGTAAATAGTCATAAAAGCATTGTTTAGAGAACAAGGACAAGGAAAACAGCCTGGGGGCTGGAGAGACAGGCTCTTGCAGAGGACCAGAGTTCAGGTCCCAGCACCCTCTGCAGGCGGCTCACAATTGCCTCTAACTCCAGCTCCAGAGGATCCGATGTCTCTGGTCTCTGTAGGCACCTGCAATCATATGTTTATACTACCCCAATACACATAATCAAAACTTCTAAAATAAATTTTTTTTAAAAAGGTCTTTACAAACACATGCCATTTTCTGCCACATATTTTCAATTTGCAGCCGGTTGAATCCACAGATGTAGAACTCAGAGATACAGAGGACCAGCTCTACTTGTCACATACCTCTTCCAGGCAACACCATGACACTTGCTTTGGGACACTCCCCCATCACTCCAGGGAGCAGTGTCCACCATGAGAGCTGCTAGTCTGGGGCCCAAAGAGGAAACTCGACACACATGCTGAGTAGGATAGGACCGCAATGGAAAGATTTAAGTCAACACAGTGTGGATCAGGGACCTGTGCGGAAAAGGAAAAAGAAAAAGAGCAAGAAAGACTTGACCCTGAGTGAGTTCAAGCCCCAGACCCTGTATGACGGAGGGAGAAAGCCAACAAAGCTGTCCTCTGAGTGTCACTTGTCACAGCATGGCCCTCACCTCTCATAAACAAGCAAAAGCAATTTTTTTAAGGGAAGTCTATCCAGCGGGGCAAAGCCTGTGAACTTCCAGAGGAATGTGGTTCTCAACCACTGCTCTCCTTATGTACCTTGCACCATCATTGTCCCCTAAACCCGGCCTGGAGTTTTCATTTCTTAACATGTATCAGGGTCCCATGTGGGCCCTTTGGTGTCCCCAGTCTGGGCTATCTGGAGCTGTCTGAACACCAGAGTGAAGAAATCTGCCTGTAGCGCTCACTGCCTCTCCCTCTCCTGCCACTGCTAGCGATCTCGCTCTGGGGGTCCCTGCCTCCAATCATCCAGCTGCTGGGAAGCAGGCTCCACCAGACTCTGTCTGGCATAGTGGTGAACCAAACTGGAGGGGAGACACAGAATGAGGTCTAGAGGATTCTGACTCAGAAGCAGCTTGGCAGAAACAGAGAAGTAGCCTATGGATGGAGGCTGAGAGAAACTTGGGGAAGAGAGATATTTGATCAACTCACAGACTGGGGAACTGGAGGGCCATAAAATTGGTGCTGTGTCTCATCCTTTCTGATGGCAATGCAAGCTGAAGAACAGCCTTTAGGAAAGTACTTGAGATGAAAATCTTCTGTCCCATCATTAACCTCTCTACTGCCAACTAAACAATCCCTGGGAAATTATATTAAATATTAAATTTAAAGTGTCATATATAAAGATATACATGGGAATTCAATTTAAAAGAGGAACTATAGAAACCACCTAAATAACTGCAGCCAGGGGAATGATTCACCAAACAACGGTGTATAGTATTTTACAGAATATTAGCCATCAGTGTCACATGACAGTGCTCTGGAAAATGACTGAGTCCTCAGATAAAAAAACAGCGGACACCTAGCAGTATGAATTATTTAACTTGTGAGACAAAGCTACCGAGCACGTACTCTATTACACATGCCTCAGTGACATTTCATCCAGACAGTGCCAGGACAGAGGCAGCGTCACTTCCCCTCTACAGACAAGAAACTGACTTCAAGAGTAATCGGACAAACTACCCATGGTCACAGCTGGTGGAAGGTAGGGCTGAAGGAAGAATGAAGTCTGACTCCCTGTGCAGCCATCTGAAGGAGACCTGGCTCAGAGAAGAAAGATGGGGCAGAACTGTCAAGCAAATGGCGACGACTGCTGCACAGCCTGGCAAACCCAGGGCAGACTCGGCCTTCCTTTGACGGTTGCCCTGCTAGTTGTTCCCTTAGCCAGCAGCATGTCTGCCCGGAGGCTCTCTTGAAGAGAGACCGCCAGAGGAACGCTGTGGGCAGTCCAGCGACCCAACCCCTGTTTCCACAGGAGCTCCCAATTATCTAGGGCTCCACTTGCCGTGGTTTTAGATACTTGTGGCCAACGGTTACCCAAGGCATAGTAAACAGAAAGGTCCAGAGATAAACAAGTTTAAGTTTAGACAACTCTGTTGTAGAGCATTGCTAGGATTCTTCTGTTGTACCACTAGCTTATTCTCACAGATCTTCCTCTGAGTCTAATTTACAGTTAAACTTAGTCATATACATGTAGGAGGATGCAAACAGAATCTAGAGCGTTTGGTACAACTGTGGTGTCAGGTGGTTTAGGACTGCATCTCCGTATGTGGATAAGGGGTCTACTGTAGCACGATGTCGCCACGTTACTGGAGAACTGCTGTGTGCACATCTGCTAGGGTACCAAACCTCTCGCTATACAGTGAGGTGGGCTGATTATTCCCATCACGCACGCAAGGCTGAGAGAACACAAGCAGGAGAAATCCCAGCCCAGGCCTGCCTGTGAAGCCTGCACCCTTGCTCTTCTCCCCACCACTCGGTGCTTGGTTTCCTGCCGGAGTGTTTCATGGCCACACACCATAAACACATGGTGGGCCTCTCCAGTGTCTCAGGCATGAGGGTGAAAATCGGGACTCTGCCATAGCAGAGTGTGACTTGGTAACTCTGCGTGGCCCAGCTGATCTTCACCTCTTCCTCAGGGAGCAGTGATCCACCTGAAACCACAAACTGTACCAAATCCTGTTTGTTTCCCTCTACATACATATGAGCTATTTTTGCCTGGTATTTTATCATAGCAATGACAAAAGCAAATAAGAACAGTATCCCCGGAACAAAACAAAACAAACAAACAAACAGAACAGCACCCCACCCTGTTGGTCCATTCAGCAGACACACACAGGTCACTATGTGTTATTGTCCTTCTCATCTCAGTAAACACCCTCGCTGGTCCAAATGCCCAAATTCAGTAGAAAGAAACTGATCTTTTAGCTTATTCTTAGCTAGTTCTTCTCTAGACCCACCATTTTTATTATTCTTATTATAATAAGAATATTATTATTAATATTTTGGGCCCTTTGTCTCGCATTCTCTGCTCTAAGAAGCCACACTTTCTACCCCAGCCACTGCCGGAGAGGAACACCTTAGAAGGGAACATAAATCCACCATGTCTTCAAATGATGTGATGGCTGTGAGCTGTGGGGCAAGGCAGGGGGCAGAGTTCCCTCTGCCTCCTGTCTCCAAGAGGGAGCTGTGCTGGGACACCTCCCTGGGCATTCAGCCTTGACCCAAACCCTTCTTGGCACAGGCCTGGCCCCTTGACTCCCCTGCCCCAGGGTACTTTACTTGGTGCTTAGAGACTTTGTTCTGTCTCTCCCACCCACATCCTCTAGAGAGCCAGGCCTCTCTTTTTAGCCCTATATGTTTGTCCATCCACCTAGTCATCATCTCCCCAGGAGGTGTCAAACACATACTGCAAGTCCCCACTTTCACCAAGTCCAGGCAATAACGCCCCTATAGGGACAAAAATTAGTTCTAAGAAGAGGCAAAATAAAAATCCATACTCTCATTCTCTCTCTCTCTCTCTCTCTCAATTATGCTACATAAACAATAGTGACTATCTGTGGCATTAAATTCCTATTGTGGAGCTCTGCAGGGGATGCTAATGAAGGAAAAAAGGGTTGAGATTACTAGTCTGAGTTGACGGTGCACAGCCATCCAAGGATCACGATCATCAGACATACCATTCTCAAAGGTAAAGCTGCGCAAGACAATGAAGTCCAATCACCTATTCTAAGTCACCCCTTTGCCACATGATCCCCTGTGGGTGGCTGACACCTACAATGTGATGCCGACTTCCAGGCCTGAGTGGCTCACAGAGTCACCTATGCTCCCATGGTCTCTCCTTGGCTGGTTCTGAAATGCTCAGTGGGTTCTGAGCAACTCCGCTTTGAGAAACGCCATCTCTAAAACCTCTCCAGAGTAATGACTCACACATTAAGGTCTCTAGAATTCATTTCAAACTCCAGATGAAGAGGTGGGCCTTTACTACAAAGAGCTCTTTACTACTCATAGAGTCCATTGACTATGTTCAAGGGTTCCTTGTATGTGTGGGAACTCGCTGGAACCAAACTGTTCCAGAAATGCTGCCCCTCCCGCTTTCTATGCATTCATAACAGGGGTCCCCAAGCATGCCACTTGTCAAGCATTCTCTGTCGTTGGGCAACCTAGTTGTGGGGACCACGGGCTGGGGCGCCAGTCCAACAGTGCTCCACTTCCCCTCACTGCTGCTGGACAGTGCAAGGCCTGGGTGACAGGCTGTGGAAAGTATGTCCAGGTGCCTGGCTCCCCTCGCTAATGCCTTTTATATCAGGATCCAGATTTGATTTTATTTTCCTTGCCGTCCTGGCTCCAACTCTTCCAGGCTCATTTTTCACCCCTCTGTCA
The DNA here is from genome assembly GCA_028555095.1 of Dicrostonyx torquatus. Lineage (NCBI taxonomy): Eukaryota > Metazoa > Chordata > Mammalia > Rodentia > Cricetidae > Dicrostonyx > Dicrostonyx torquatus. The sequence goes on from JAQHUG010000063.1 coordinate 1,026,695, forward strand.
GACTTCCCGGGGCTTGGTGGCCAAGTGGACACGTCATAGGCATGCCTTCTTCCTAGGCTCGGGACGCTGTGCTGGCCATTTAATTCCATCCCTTAGCAGGTCCCGGCCTGCCTTAACAACTTGAACTGCACCCTCGGTCATACTAGGGTTTTGTGCCTGGGACCTGTGTCTTGTAAAAGAGTTGCCTGGGGACTCAGCATGTCACCAAATGAAAAGAGAAATGTGGATTAATTCACTGCCAGGTGTCAGGGCACGGGTATCTACTTTCCATCCTTGTTCCCCAGCTATCTTCCATCTCGAAAGGTTCTGTAGCAGAGGCAGGGAACAGAGCTGACCTGAGGAACCATCAGAACTGGCACCAGTGTGCACTTCTTAGCTTCTCATCCTAGTGTGAGTGAGTGTGTGTGTGTGTGTGTATGTGTGTGCATATGTGTGTGTGTGGGGGGGAGTTGGAATGTATATGGTGGCTGCTCTTTGCATAAAAGGAAAACACTATGGTTCTGCCATATTTTTTTATTCCAGGAGTAGAAAAAGTCATCCTACAGCTAATGTTTCCTGAAATAAAGCCATTTACAAATGACCCACACCAGCCAGCCTTCTGAGTCCCACAGCTGTCATGAAGCACTGAGGGGGGAAATGGGGGCAACTGGACAGCATGTTAAGAGAGCCAGCAGGTCTCAACTCCAAAATCCGGTTCATACTTCATTCTTACAACATTATGGAATGTTAGTACATGAAGGGGCATGGCAATCATTTATTAGAAAAAGAAACTAATGCCTAGAAGTTAGAGCATGCAGAAACTGAATCCCAGGCACCTGGTCACCAGCCCAGCCCTCCTTCCGGGTTATGCCCATGGTCTCAAGGGAAGCAGACCCTTACAATAACCAACAAGTTGCTGGATGAAGTCATTTGAAAAGATAGTGTTTGTGCCCCCAGACTGATGAAGTGTCCTAATACATTTATGTTCATTCTTCCTCAGGAATAGACTAAGCTCACGGGCTATCTACTGTTGCCAGGTATGGTGGTACCAGTCTGTAATTTCAGCAATTAGAAGTTCAAGGACAGCAGTGGCTAAGTGAGACCCTGTCTAAAAACAACACACACAGCCATAAATAAGTAAGCCTACTGTTATGGTTTGGATCTGAAATATTCCCCCCCACCCCCAACTTATATTTTGATTGTTTGGCCTACAATCTGTAGTGTTTATTTGAAGGCTGTGGAGCCTTCAGGAAATGAGGTATGTGGTGTAGGAGGGTCCTTCTGTATTTCTGTTGCTTTATTTAGTTGAATAAAGAAACTGCCTTGGCCTTTTGATAGGGCAGCCCTTAGGTAGGCGGAGTAGACAGAACAGAATCCTGGGAAGAAGGGAAATGTGGAGGACGCCATGTTTCTCCAGTCCGAGATGGACGTAGATTTAGAATCTTCCTAGTAAGACAACAGTGGTGACTTACAGACTATTAGAAATGGGTTAAAATAATATGTAAGAGTTAGCCAATAAGAGGCTAAAACTAATGGGCCAGGCAGTAATTTAATTAATACAATTTCCATGTGGTTATTTTGGGTATAAGCTAGCTGCTGTGAGACACAGTCCTCTGTGCCTACTACTATAGGCATGGCTTGTAGAAGTAGGTTCCTAGGGGCAGATGCTGCATATTATAGCTTCCCCTGGTTCCCATCTACTTTCTTCACTTCCTAGTCTGATGCCTCTCCATCCTGACACCATGGCTAAGCTGCTCCATCC
>JAQHUG010000063.1:1034205-1070139 GCA_028555095.1 Dicrostonyx torquatus
GTTTCCTGTTTGCAACCAGTGGAATGTGGTTTGGGACATTGATCTGTAAGTTTTATCCCCTCCAATAAAATACCCCTTTTTTAAATCAAATTGGTGTAAGATTGTCCTGCGACAATAAGTCTGTAGCATGGTTATTGTTGGATACTTTTATGATACAATCCTGAGAGGCAAAGTAGAAACGCCATTAAATGTAAGCTGTGCACGGAGCATGAGGCCATAGGAAAGCTTAGCCTGCTGCGAGACCCCACCACCACCTTCACCCAAAGACTCCCAGGACACTGGGCTGCCCTGCCAGAAAGAGCTTTCCGGGAAAGTATTTTCCAGGTCCAGCTAGCCATGAGGCCACTGCAGCTATGTCCAAGGGGGCTGTCTTAGGTAGGGTCACTACTGATGTCATGGAACACCGTGATCAAAGCAACTTGTGGAGGAAAGGGTTTATTTGACTGGCACTTCCACATCACAGTTCGTCATCAAAGGAAGTCAGGACAATAATTCAAGCAGGGCAGGAGCCTGGAGGCAGGAGCTGATGCAGAGGTCGTGAAGGGGTACTGCTTTTAATGGCTTGCTCCTGAAGACCTGCTCTCTTATAGAACCTAGGGCCACCAGCCCAGGGATGGCACCTCTCACAATGGGCTGTGTCCTCTCCATTAACCACCAATTAAGAAAATCCCTACAGATTTGCCAGCATCCAGATCTTATGGAGGCATTTTCTCAATTGAGATTCCATTCTCTCTGGTGATTCTAGCTTGTGTCAAGCTGACATAAAACTAGCCAGTCCAGGGACTCAACTATTTCCTGAGCTAGCATCCATTGTTAGTTCCACAGAATCATCAATGTGACACCAGTTTTGTAGGTAAGCAGAATGCCAGAGTTGTGGGACCATAAAATCTTGCACCAAAATTAAAAAAATAAAAGCCTATGAAGCCCGACATTGTGTTAACAGGAGTAGATTCCTTGTAGAAAGCCCCTAAGTATGGTATGCATGAAGGCTGCTAAGCTGAAACATGTTACAATGGAGATCCCAGGGTGCTGAAGATGCCAGGAATGGGTGATGTCTCTTGAGGAAAGCTACAGGCACAGAGCACAGCTGGTCAAGCAGAGAAGTCGTGTATGAAGAGATGCAGGACCCTAGGGGCACATCTACCCAAGCCCATTGGTGTGCACACATGTTACCATGTGCTGGGATGCTACATGCCCTGTGGACATTAAGGTAAAGGATTTGGGGGTTTTGTTGTAGTTTGCTCTGCTGGGTTTCAATTCATTTTTCCTTGATGTCTCCTTGCTCTTCTCTTTCAGAATTGTGCAGCTGTATGATGGAATAATGCAATCTGTTCTTCTTCTTCTTATTTTTTTTAACAGGAGCTCACAGTTAAGAGCTTTTGGTCACTGCTGGAGCTCTTAAAAACTATGGGAACTGTTAACATCGACTAACATTATGTTTCATTATAAGACAGTGTTATTTCCAGTTAAATTGCTGGAAGAAAATAACCTGACCAAAAAACAACTTAGGCAAGAAGAGGTTTATTTTTATATTTTTATAAATATATATTATATTTATTTCTATTTATTTATTCACAATCCTGGGTTACAATCTATCATAGCAGCAAGGCCAAGGTGGCAAGAACTTAAAACAGTTGATCCTATTACATGTACAGTCAGGAAAATAAAGAAGTGTATGCATTCACACTTGCGTGCCTGCACTCAGCTTGATTGCTACACTCATTCATTTTAGGACACCACCCCTACCTCTCACACACACACCCTGCATAGAGAATTGTGTTCCCCACAGTGGTCTGGGTCTTCCACGTAACTTAATTGAGACAACCCCACACAGACATGACCAAAGACAATCCCTCATTGAGACTTTCTTCTCAGGGGATTGTAGGCTGTGTCAGGCTGATAATTAAATCAAATCTTCTCAGATGATCATGGACCTTTGGGGCTAGGGGAAGAATAGTTTAAATTCCAAGGATATGGGACTATTTTGAAAGTTGTAGAGGCTTTAGAGGTGAGACATGACTGGTAAATGTAGGTTATTGGGGTCAGGCCTTTGAAAGTCAGAAGTATCTCTGGTTCTGGTCTGGCATTTTTCCTGGTCACCATCATGTAACAACTGCTGCATGCTCCCACTGCCATGGACTGAGTCGCTCTGTCCTGCCTCCTCTGGGAGAAAGAAGGAGGAGTGAAGAGAAGCTATGGAACTTCTGCTGGAGGCAGACGCGCTGAAACTTTGTTGGTAGATTAATGGAGATGAGGTAAATTAAGAAGTAAGAGTTAGCCAATAAGAAGTTAGAGCTAATGGGCCAAGCAGTAATTTAAATAATATAGTTTCTGTGTGATTATTTCAGGTCTGAGCTGCCGGGACGAACAAGTGGCCTTATTACAACAACAAAGACTTGCTCACAAGGGTGTCTCACTCTAGCGACAAGTTCCCAAATAAACAGAATTCAAAACCAAAAGTGTTCTATACAGGAAAACTCCAGCACAGTCTACAGCTGCATGGACAAGAAGAATAGGGCAACTGGGAGAGGCAGGATTTAGAAGAGGCGGGGCAGCACCAATAGACTGGAAGGCAGAATCCAATTAAAAAGGCCTTACAGAAGTCTAAGAGGCAAGGCCCAGAAAATGACCAGAAAAGGTGGATTAAGGCATAGACCTAGGTGACGGGACAATTGAAAGAGGGCTGGTTCAGATGTCACAAGTGGTTGAGAGTTCTTTTCCTTAGGTAAGAATTGAAAATATGTATTATCCTTTAGTGTTGGCAGCTTAAGCCCTAATTCTTTGGAGCTGGGCTTATAAACTCAGGAACTGATAGCTCAGACTCTGCTAACTAAAATCTTAAACCGCTAAACTAGACACATATAAATCTGGATGCTCAGGTCAGAAAATTATTGCTCTGGCTTTGAACGCAGGCAGCTCTGCAGCTAGTGTTACAGCTCCTAAGTGCTGGGAGTCCCACAGCTTTCAACATTGGGAACTCTCACAGTGACCAGAACTTGTAGTCTCATCTCTCCACAGTCCCCCACTTTTGATCCTTCAGTATTTTACTCCATAATCTCAGCTCTCCACCATCTCTTACCGTCTTAGGACTTCCACAGTCCCTATCAGCTTGGATCGCAGTTTCTCCTCCTGTCTGTTCTCTTAAACACCTCAACAACCTTCCTGCTGCTGCCATGGCTGGTGTCATCTGTTCTCTGTGCAACCATCCCAATCCACCTTACCTGTCGTAGACTAAAATAGGCAAAAGGCCATCGGGAGTGGTATCTGGGAGCAAGAGTTGTATGCATGAAGAAATCTTAGCCTGACCACAGGAAAGGGAAATGGAATGCGATTATAGAGTTCTGCTTACACAGTCTGGAAAGGAGTTTGGCATTCTGGTAGTGTTTTTAGTACCACCAGTCATGGTCTTGTTTGTGTATGGTTTCTAGATCTACCAACCACAAGCCTCAAATACACACCAATTACCAGCATTGCATAAGCACCAATCACTGTGCTGTTACTGAGAAGGTGTTCTCTCCTGTTTAAGAATAGCTTCAAGATGAGTGAGGTCATCTAGAGAAGACAGAGGCTTACACCCACCAAACTGATGTCCCTTAGGGTTTGTGCAAGTAATTTGGAGCAATCATGATCGAAACAAGACTGAAGCAGAAACTGCGGCTTTGGGAGAAGCCACAGTAGCAGTGTTCTAATAGCTAGGGGGATGTTTCCTTGAGGAACCCATGAAGTGTCCAAAGCAAACAGACTGCCTTGAGCAGCCTGGACAGTTGCTAAAGAAGGAAAGAATTGGTTAATGGCTCCCTACTCTAGGTAGCCAGGCACCAGGAAAGGGCCTGGGTAAATGACTGTGCCTTAAAATACTAGTTGAAAGAAGAAAACAGGCATTAGAGGGTGCCTATAATAAAACCTCACATCATGAGTCTGGAGAGATGGCTCAGCAGTTAAAAGCGCTTGTTGCTTCTGCAAAGGACCTGAATTTGGTTCCCAGCACCTACATAGCAGCTCACAACCATCGGTAACTCCAGTTCTAAGGGATCTGACACCATCCTCTAATCTCTGGACAGCAGGCACAAATGCAGTGAACAGATTTAAATAAGGGCAAAGCACTCGTATACAAAACAAATAAAGAAAAAATTTAAATGTCATTAGCATTCTTAGCAGTTCCTAAAAGTGCTTAGTCTCCAGGCAAATAGCATTAGGAAGGGTTGAGTCCACATGACCTGTTTCACAGGGAACTAACTAATCCTGCACAGTGGAGAAAGCGGTTAGGAAACCTGATCACAGAACTGTTGTCTGAGGTTTCTGTCCTGCCTGGTTCCCACAGTCATTAAGTCCCAAAGAAATCACACAGAGGTCTACATTAATCATAAACTGATTGGCCCATTAGCTAAGGCTCCTTATTAACTCTTATAGCTTACATTAGCCCATTATTCTTATTTGTGTTAGCCACATGGCTCAGTACCTTTTTCAGCGGGGTAGTCACATCTTGCTTCTTCTGTGTCTGGACAGGACTGCACAGGGACCTTCCCTCTTCCCAGAATTCTCCTGTTCTCATTGACCCACCTCTACTTCCTCTTTGGTTGTCCCGCCTATACTTCCTGCCTGGCTACTGGCCAATCAGTGTTTATTTAAAACATAATTGACAGGATATAGACACCATAGAACGCCACAAGGATTCTGTTTAGAAAGGAAGCACTCGAGGTTGTGCACTAGGAAGAGCTTCATGGAGACAGGCCCAGAAGGGCTGAGCAGCCAGCATTTGGAACGCTTGCTTGGCACTAAGTCTTCAGCACCATCACTCAGAGGCTGGTGGGTTTGATTTGTGGGGAGTGATCAATACTGTTGTCATTCTTTCCTGAGTCCTCCTACAGAACACTGTGCGCTTGGAGTCCTTGGCCTCCCTGTATGCTTCACCTGGTTTAATTTGCTTGTGTTTTCACAGAGTGCCAGGACACGGAGGAGAGATAGCACTTGCTGCTCTCAGGCTGGAAGGACTTCATATACAATACAAGGCTACATAAATGTCTGGCATATTGTTAGAAATAAGCTCTGATCAGAATAAACAATAAAGGAAATTGGCACTGAGATACAGATCAAATCATATAATAGAATGTTAGAGAAACGACCATGGAGATTATCGGGCCCAGCTCCCAAAGCGATACACAGAAATCAAACACAGCCATATTCACGCATGACTGCGTGTGTGAGTCCTGCGCTTCTCACAGATTTCTGGCTCTGAACAAATTAACTGTCCTGCTCATGAGAAAGTGCTCCATTAACTCTGAAGGTGGATGACTGTTACACATGACCAAGAATCTTGACATACTAGAATTCTAAGAAAAGAGACCAATGAACTGGGCACTATCCCAGGCTTGCAACAACCGGGTCATCCACACCTTGACCTTGTGACCTCCTGCAGTACAGCGGCTGTAAGAACTCCTCAGCCCGGACTCTCCATCTCTAACTGCTCATTCCAACACTCCACTTTGTTTATGTTTTGAGGCAAAGAGACAAGCTAATTAGAAACAGTTAAGATAATAGGCACCTAAGAGCCTCCCCTAGCACAGCCAGGTCCATTTTAATTGTGCCAGTCCTGTCTTCACTAATCGGGAAGCTGTTACTGAGCAATTTTAAAAACATAACATTTAGAAAACATCCAACAACAACCAACCCTACTTACAAGGCTGCAAAGCTTCTACTAATTGCATGTAATAAGCATTTTGGTGCTTTCATGAGGTTGAGACCAGTCTAGGCAATCACATTCTTGTTTCTTCTTTTTCTTCATTTTATGCTATTCTCCCACATTTCCACTTATGGATGTAGCTCCCCAAAATGTCAAGCAGGCGATACGTTATGCAATAGCTGTCATACTGGTGTATTTACTTAGTGATCTGTTTGGGTACAGGCTGGCTCCATTTCCACTATTATAAGTAGTGTTCTGAGCACCTCTATTCTGGCTATTTTCCCTGCTTCTCCATTAAGAGCTAAAGTACAGTGTCAAAACAGAATTCTTGGTAAAGTGGATCAATGGTTTTATTGCTCCTATAACATTCTTCCAGTCTGAGTCCATCCCAGGAGGCTGAGCTAATCCTCAATGCTTCCAGCAAAGGAAACATCCCGCCTCCTCACTGCTCCCATACTGGGCCTTGAGAGCTTGATTTTGATAGTTTTTCAGGTATACAACACTTAAAAGGAATTTAAATTTCTGTTTGTTTAATTGCCAGCAAAGTTGTGTAATGCATTTTGATGCAGTTTTATGTTTTCCATGTCCAAAAGCTGTCTATGATATTTTCAGTATAAACTTTGGATCTGTCTTTGATCATTTATCTGACAGAATCTGGACATGGAACTCCAATTGCTGGAACAAATATTTTTATAAGCATTTTATTATGCTTTAAAAATTTACAGACATAATTTTATCTACTGTGAACAGAAACTCCAGCAGTGAGAACATACAAAAAGTACAAGGTAAATGATGAGAGTATAAATTGACAAAAAGATGTTTTTCTTCCCTCTTAATCTTTCCTCTTCCTACAAAATTCACTTCCCAATCATCTTTCTATTCTTTTTATCATTAACTTCATAATCAATACTAACACTCTATGGGTGTGATAATTAGTGTTATCATTAGCTAAACGGAACCTAAAATCATCCAAGAGATAGGTTTCTGGGAGCTGCTGTGGGGGATTAACGTGGGAAGATCTGCCTGTCTGTTGCGGGTACAGGCACCATTCTGTGGTCAGGGTTCTGGATTACATTTTTCGGGAAACAGAACCGGTCAGCCACGTGCATTCACTGCTTTCTGCTTCCTGATGCTGATGTGACAGGATGGCTGCTTGAAGTCCCTGCAGCTTGACTTCCTGGTCATGCTGGACTACACACTCATACTGTGAACCATGATACACCCTCTCTCTCTCTCTCTCTCTCTCTCTCTCTCTCTCTCTCTCTCTCTCTCTTTGTTTTTGTTGGAGTATTTTACCACAGAAAAGAAACGAAGGCACACCTAGATGCCCCTCAACTGAAGAATAGATAAAGAAAATGTGGTACATTTATACAATGGAGTACTACTCTGCGGTAAAAAACAATGACATCTTGAAATTTGCATGCAAATGGATGGAACTAGAAAAAAAGCATCCTGAGTGAGGTAACCCAGATCCAGAAAGCTGCGCATGGTATGTACTCAAACCCTAAGAGAAACATATATAGATTCCCCTGGAAAGGGGAAATAGACAAGATCTCCCACAAAAATTGGGGGTGGGGGAAGAAGGAAAGGCAGAAGGGGAGGAGGAGGAAAAGGGGGAGGAGAACTTGAGGGAATGGGATGGTCGAGATGGGGGAAGGACAAAGATGGAGAGCAAAGAAAGATATTTTGATTGAAGGAGGCATTGTGGGGCCAGCAAGAAACTTGGCACTAGAGAAATTCCCAGGAATCAGCAAAGATGACCCCAGCTAAGACCCTAAGCAATAGAGGAAAGGGTGCCTGAACTGGTCTTGCCCTGTAGTCAGATTGATGACTATCTTAAATGTCACCATAGAACCTACACCCAGCAACTGACGGAAACAGAGGCAGAGATCCACAGTGGAGCACTGGGCTAAGCTCCCAAAGTCCAGTCGAAGAGTGGGAGGAGTGAGAATATGAGCAAAGAGGTCAAGACCACGATGGGGATACCCACTGAAACATCTTACCTGAGCTAATGGGAGCTCACCAACTCTGGCCTGATAGAGAAGGAACCAGCATAGTGTAGTGGTATTTCAATTGTATTTTAGTAAATAAAGACTGCTTGAAGATCTGAGAATAAAACAGTCCCACTGGTCTGTATGTCAGATTATGGTAACACACACCTTTAATCTCAGTAGCCACAATGACATGCACCTTTAATCCTAGTAGCCACAATGACATGCACCTTTAATCTCAGTAGCCATAATGACACACACCTCTAATTCCAGTAGCTACACTAGTTGCCACAGAAATTGGGCAGTGCATGCCTTTAATGACGGTGGTGCACACCTTTAATCCCAGCCCTAGAGACATTTAAGACAGCTCTCAGATGCAGTCTCCTTCTGTGATTCCAGGAGGCAGGATTGCCATTTCAGACTGAGGTTGAGGTAAGAGCGAGTAGTGGCTGTTTTGCTTTTTCAAATCCTCAATTTTTCAAATCCCAATTTCTGATCCTGAGCTTTCATTAATCGTACATCAGCATGGGACCAAACTAGGCCCTCTGAATGTGGGTGACAGTTGTATCACTGTGGCAGACTGTGGGGCCACTGGCAGTGAGACCAGGATTTATTCCTACTGCTTGTACTGGCTTTTGAAACCCATTCTCTTTGGAAGCAGCCTAGATATAGTGAGGAGGGCCTTTGTCCTGCCTCAAAGCAATGTGCTAGACTTTGTTGACTCCCTATGGGAAGCCTTAGCCTCTCTGAGGAATGGATTGGGGGTGGTGTAGGGGAAAGGAGGATGGAGAGGGAGGAGGAGAGAGAGTGGGAACTGGGATTGGTACGTAAAATAAGAAAAGATATTTTTTTAAAAAAATAAATAAAAAAGAAGCTAAGGTACTTGATCAGTTTCTTTATAAATATTATAACAGATGCATCAAGTTATAAAAATTACATGCATTAATGTGGTACTATATAATGTTTCAATACATGCATACATTGACTACTGTTTATTCAGGTTGCATGACTATGGCTATATCTATGTTCATGAGACACGGATCATTTCTTCATGGAGATAAGTTTTTAAAATTCCTTTTAGCATCGTGGAGTTTCACAGTACACTACTGATATTTATAGCCATCCTACTATGCAGTAGTAGCCCAAAGCCTCTTGAACCCACCAGCTATACTTTGGGACTCACCAATTAACCCAGTCCCATGTTTCCTGCCCTCCCTACTCTCCCCAGCCTCTGGCACCACCATGCTGCTCTTTACTTCCTTGTGCCCACTCAGGCAGTGCTTACAGGATTTCCACTAGGAAAAGTGAAGGGTTTCTCTGACTTCAGCTGCCTCCCTCTTGTCAGCTCTGTCTGCATTTTTACATCTCTTACTAGACATTTATGTCATGGTCACAACCTCAAACACCTACAGAGTCTGGGCATAAAACCCACACACAAAAAAGTGGGGATGTTCCTGCCCATCTTCTGCTACCTTACTACAAATTTAGACAAGTTGGAAGGGGATAGCAAAGTCATAATTGGCAACAGACACTGGCCTTGGTATTGAGAGAAAACTGCAAATGGTAGAGATGAGAGGAGCCTGGAAAAGACATACGTAGACAGGGCAGATGGCATCTGCTGAGCTGGTGCGCCCGTGTAGAAATGTTGACGGATCCTATTTGCTAAGAAAAGCCCCTTGGGTTCTCAGCACTCACACTGGGCAGCTCACAACTAACTGTGATGCCAGCTCCAGGGGATCCAACACCTTCTTCTGACTTCTTCAGGACACACACACACACGCAAACACACGCACACACACACATACACAAATACATTGGCCCCTCAAATAGAATTGTAGATATAAACTTTCCTTTTTTGATTTTTATTTTGTAGTTGGTATTGTTTTGTTTTGTCTTTTTGAGACAGGGTTTCTCTGTGGACAGCCCTGGCTGTCCTGCAATTCGCTTTGTACACCAGGCTGTCCTCGAACTTACAGAGCTACACCTGCCTCTGCCTCCTGAGTGTCGGGATTACAGGCGTGCACCACTACCACCAGGCTAGGTGTAAGCTTTCTACTTGTAAATTGTAGCTCAAAATTTCCTGAGACTAGCAAAAGGTACCAAATCTGGCTCATGAGTAGACTTTTTTACCTGTATCACTATGGGTTTGTTTGTTGTTTGTTTGTTGGGGGATTGTAGCTACCCAAGTGCTGAAATTACAGGTATGTGCCACCTCACATTTGAGTCACATAATTGAACTTCGGTCATCTGACCCATTCGTTGCAGAGAATATTTGTTGCCTAACTTCCCAATGTATCCCTATACTTCGCCTTTCTTTGCTTATCTCAAGCTTTCCATGTGCTGTGGCTTTCTTTACTTTTGCCTTGCCAAAGTTTTCAGAGTTTACTTTCTGTAACTAAACTACCACAGTTCTGAGCTGTGTTGATGAGTTGATAATAATATCATATACATTTTCCTCAAACAGCTTGAGACCATCCATTTTCTAATACGGACTAAAGAACTAGTTTCCAGATGTAGTTAGCTATAACAAACCTCCCAAAACTAAATACAGGCCCATCCTCTTAAATTGGGGGAGTGATGTGGGATTCCCCTCCATATACTATGAATATGTTTTATTATCATTGGTAAATAAAGAAGCTGCTTCTGCGAAGAATACAGCAAGGCAGGAAATGCAAGCAGAGATAGAGAAGGAAAGAAGGCGGAGTCAGGCAGGTACCATGTATCTGCTGAAGGAGAAAAAGACACCAGAACTTTATTTGTAAGACACAGCCTTGTGGTGATACACAGGGTAACAGAAATGGGTTAAGATACAAGAGCTCGCTAGGACTATGCCTGAGCTGTTGACCAAACAGTATTAGAATTAATATAGTTTTGTGTGATTATTTGGGTCTGAGTGGCCAGGAAATGAAAGTGCAGTCTCCATTCACAGGGGAGAGCTACAAGCTGCATGCAGGGCAGTCTCCTGATGAATGTGACTCTGGCCATCCAGCAAGCAGACAGCACATCCCACTCTCCTCACTGTGACCATGGAAGCATCTTTCACCCTGAGAACTGGCTAATCGCTACTCCAAGAGCTCTAATGTCCTCCACAAAGATGCTAGAAAGCCATCAAAAAGATGGTGGCCTCAAATATGAAGCTGTGTCTTCTGTGGCATCTTCATCCTATGTCTGCTCCTAGGAACTGTGGTGGATTACTCCAGGGAAACCCTAAGGGAACCTTAAAACCATGGACGTCCTTTTCTTTGGTACTCAGCGTGCAGCTCTGAACTCCCCCTCGTTTGGCCCTCCCTAAGTTCATTTCCATGGCGTGTGTAGAAGGGAAGGCATTACAAAGTTGGTTCAGTCTACCAGGTCAACCCTGTTGTAGCCACCAATCGCTGACAGCGACAGTTTTCAGCAATATCTACTCTATCATCCTATTTTATTGCTTCAGGGACTGTGGCAGGTAGGCCATGTCTGTTGGCCACCTGGAGCAGATATCTGCAGGACTCTAGGGAGTAAATGCATGCTGGCTGACACAAGGCTAGCATTCCTCCTATAGACAGAGAACATTCTCTCAAGAGGTAACAATGTCTTTCGGACAGATCTTATACCTTAAGTAAATTCTGAAGAATTCAATGTTTCCTTTCTATTGTGAATGGTACACTTATAAAATCAAGTATTTTAAATACTTATTTAGTTTATGCAGATGTTCATATGTCTGAGTGTGAATATATGCATGCTATGTGTGCAGCAGAGGCCAGAAGGAGGATTTGCATCCCCTGGAACTGGAGTTACAAGCACGTAAGAGCTGCCATGTAGACACTGGAAACCAAATTCTAGTCCTCTGCAAAGTAGCAAATGCTGCGATTCACCAATACCTAAGAGCTTAATTAGTAAGAATGCTCTAGACTAGGCATGTCCAAAAGCTTCACTGTGATGGCAGAAATACTTAGTAATCTGTGTTGTTTGACACAGTAGCTATTAGCCTCGCATAACCACTGAGCACTTAAAAATATGTGTACGGCCTCATAAGTGTATTTCCCTAGGATGTCAGGGAAATAAATTTTCAATTTTATTTAATTTTAAGTAGCATTAATGTAAATTAAACAGGCACACATGGCTAGCGGTTATCCTATTCAACAGTGCAGATCCAGACCTTGAAGAACTTACTCTCACTGAAGAAGCAAAAGTTGCTAAACATGGACATGGTTGTAAAGGGTTAGAGCACAGTGAAAGCTGGGCTTCAGTATTAGGGAAATTCAGAGGGAGTAACTGAGAGGGAGCAAGCTGGCGAGTACGTCCCGTCAACGAGGTACAACCACCCACTACCGTGCAAAACGCATGGGAAACGGGACCAAGGAAGCACAGCCGGCGGCCAGTCAGCATATACACACGGTGTGGACAAAAGGATACTCAGACAGATGCTGCATTTTCATGGACCATTTCTGAGCATCTGTCTAAACTGTTGATGGTCACTGTCTCTGAAAAATAGGAATTAAAGGTCAAGACAGAGAATTTTCATATTTCTTTTGAATTTTTATTATATGCATTCATTTCATGTGTGGGGAGCCTCTGGGGTGTGTACCACAGGCCCTCCCTGTTCATCATGTGTATCCTGGGGGTTGAACTCAGGTAGTCAGGCCTGGAACCCTACAACCATGGCTCTTCCATAGTCTAATAAAATAGCTAAAAGTAATACTGATGGAAAGTGGCCTAAAAGAATTAGAACCTAAATCAATAAACTGGGCAGGAAAAGGAAGTGCATCTTGATCCAGACACAGTCTGGAGAAGCACATGAGCCCTAAGACAGGGATGGGAAGGGGTGCAGGAGGGATGCTGGGCCTCGGCTTAGAATGAGCTCAAGGGCCACTGTGACACTGGCTGGAAGCTCAGGCACAACCCCACCCTGGTGTCCTCGGGGAGGAAAAAAAAATGTACACAATCATACAGTAGGCACTGTGTTCTCATGCTCCCTCTCTGTTCTCCACAGCCGAAGCAGCATCTGCCTTGAGAAGCAGCATTCTACAGGAGGCCCACCCCAGTGAACCCAGAAAGCCCTTCTTCTGGCTGTGCTTTTCAGAAGCACTGGGGCTACGGTTTCAGTTTATTGATAACAGCGAGTCCCCTAGGCAATGGGGAAGAAAATTCCACTGATCTTAGTATTTTCCCACATTGCTCTTTTCATACCTGACACTGTGGTAGGCAGGCAGCCCACCAATGCCACAGTTCACCACAGGGACCATAAACAGCCAGAGGTACCTCAGTTGGTCAAACAAGTGGGCACTATACCCTGCAAAGACTGCCAGGCAGTGCTGCTGTTCTGGACATTGGTGCCCGCCCTCCTTCCATCTTGCAGTAGGTGCCTGTGTTGAGGAGATCTTCCTCAGCACGTGAATGGACAAGCACACCACTGGGGCCCACTGACAACAGTCATGGGAAGAGGCTCTTACAGGCCACTGAGGTAGAAAACTGACGGGTCCTAGGTGCCGTATCAAGAGGGTACAGCTGGATAAAAGGACAGGGGTTTTTAATGTAAGCTCAGGGCACGGCATGGAGTGCTGGTGTCTTAAGGCGGCACGAGTGGAACATGAGGCAAGTAAATTTCTGGAAACAACCTCTCAAGCTTTGGGTGTGCAGAACCCCACCACACACGCACACTCAAGGACATAGTCTAACCAATTACCTAGACCTGACTGGACAGAAGCAGCTCCCTAGACTGCGCCACTTCCCTTCAAGTGCAAGATTTCCTTCTGAATGGCCAGAGCCAGGATGGAAGAAATTCTTCTCAAATTCAGGGCCATATTAAACTCAGAATAAGGCAGTCTGTCATTGCTAGTGAACTTGGAAAGGGGCCAAAAGAGTTTCTAGTGGGTTCCTGTGTGGTCCGTTGTTTAAAGGACATTTACATACACGTCACTAGTGTAGTCCATCATTTAAGGACATCATCTACATACACATCATCAGATCTGTTAGGAAGATATGTTTGTAAAATTTCCTGTATGGATAATCACAGCTAAAGATCTTATCTTGGAAAGTCTTGAAGCCTTAGGGTTCCCTTGCCTCTTGGTTGCGAGTCCTTCGCTGCCATTCTCCTGCCTCCAACCAATCCTCAGTGCCGACATAATGTCTCATGGTTTTAAAATAGCTGCCTGAGCATTGGCATTGCTTCTGTACTCAAGTTAGGGAGAAAGTAAGGTGTGTTATTGGAGGAAGGGTTCATTCAGTTCTTTTTGAAAGTAGACATAATAGGAAAACGGACTGAGTGGGCCGTTGCTTTTAGATCTCAGGGATAAAAACAATAAGGCCAAGTTTCACCCCAACTGCTACGCACATCCTTGGAGGTGGAGGGAAAGAGTCTTTGTGACTTGCTGACATCTGTGACACCCACTGAACCAATCCCTGGCCTCACCACAAGAAGCTGGACCCTCCACTTGGGGTGGCAACTCTCAAGAAGGAGGGAAAGCCAGCAGGGGTCCTTGGGCACAAGTAAGAATGAGCCTAACAGGAACTGCCAGGCAGAACTGAAGGATGAAGCATAACCTCAGAAAGGTACCCCGGAAAGAACTTCGAGAGCCCCGTCCCCAAAGCTGCTGTCCTACAGTGGCTGTAACGCGGACACAGGCACAGAAGCCACTGAGCAGGCTGTGTGCCCCATGACAGGAAGCTGCCGTCCTACAGTGGCTGTAACGTGGACACAGGCACAGAAGCCACTGAGCAGGCTGTGTGCCCCATGACAGGAAGCTGCCGTCCTACAGTGGCTGTAACGCGGACACAGGCACAGGAGCCACTGAGCAGGCTGTGTGCCCCATGACAGGAAGGCATCGCAGGCAGGGTGCAGAGGTCCAAAAGCAGTCTTGGAGGGCAGCTGGCGCCTCTGGCCAAGCATCTGGGAGCCTGTATGCAAAGCTCAATTTCTTCTAACAGCAACTCCTGCTCAAAGTCATGACAAACCACCAAAGTTTTTTACTTCCGTGAGGACATAATGTCCCTGGCTCAGCTCCAGCCTTGATATCCACACAACAAACTTCCTCACCCTGAGGCCACTACAGGTGACTCTTCCCTGATGTGAATGTCTTCATGTGTTTGTGGCCACAAAGCACATGCGTCAATAGAGAGCTTTCTGCATAGCTCCTTCTGCTGCAAGTAAGCCAGAGCCTCTCTAACAACATCCCTCCATACATGCCATACCCCAGCATGCTGCCAATGTCCTGTGGCAAGCAGCAAGGCAGGCCCTCAGGCTGATTCAAAAGGAACACACAGACCACAAGGAATATGCAGAGTCAACTCCTGGGTCAACATAAGTCAAATAAAATACCCCCAAGACAACGCTGTTTTAGAATTCTGCAGTTAACACTGCTACAGTTTGGATTTGGTTTGTCCCCAAGAGGCCCACAAGATGAAAGCTTGTCCTCGGAGTGGCACTAATGGGAGGGGGTGTGTGGAGCCTCAGTGAAAGGAAATTAGATCACTTGGGATGTGCCTTCGAAGGGGCTGGGACCCTGACTCCTTCTGTTTCTTTGTTTCTGGGGTCACACAGAGAGTAGCTTTTTCTACTACATACCTACTATGATGCACTGCCCCTCCACAGGCCCAAATGCAATGCACCAAGCAACCACCAGAAACGGTGGTTCCAAAGAAACCACCTTTAAAAGGTTGGTTTAACTCCGCAATGTTGTTACAGTAACAGAACACCAAGTAATGATTAAATTTCTATTATGTGAGTTTCACCCAGCCAGAAAAGTACTGCATTACGACACTTTCTGACAGTATAAAGCTCTTCTAATGTCTTATTGGCTGCTCTGGGTTAGAAACAGCCAGCAGTTGTGGTTCACTTTTGTTTGTTTGGTTTTTTTTTTTGCTGTTGTTGTTTTCCCTCAAATAAGAAAAACCTAGCTTTATGGAAGGTCCAAGGGAGTAGCTATGCTAGCTGCCAGGTGAGTGTTCGTTTCCTGACAGTCCTAACTCAAAGCTATGGCTCCTTCCTAACAACGGTAGTGGCAGAAGCTGGGGTGTCACTGTGCTGTGGGGAAGCTGAGCCAAGGAAGGAGCGGTCTCTCAGAAGCAGTGTGGTAAGAGGGTGGGGGGATCTGCTGACTAAGGCACATCTTAAATGGCTTTTAAATTTTATCATATATGTGTATAGTTCAGTATTTTATAAAAACATCCACAAAGTCACCCAGTCACCATGGCTGTCTATTTTCAGAACATTTTCACCATCTCAGGGAGAAACCGCAACAACTGGCATTCACGCCCATCTCTCTCTCCCCCACCTGCTGGCACTGGTCATCTCTCTGTCCTCCCAGAGATGCCATCCTGGACATGCACTATAAATGGAATCATGTGGTCTTATCCTTTCCTGACTGGCTTCTTTCACTTGCTGGAGTGTTTTCACGGGTCACCAATGCCATGCCAGGAACCAGTCCTCCCTCCCTTTCTGTGATCACGCGAGCCATTTCTGAATAGTCAAGGTTTCACCCTGGCGTGGAGATGAGAGGGGGCAGACTAAATTCAGGGCAACAGAAGGGAGCCTCATGCTGGCGAGCCCATTAACATCCCCAACATGGCCCTTGTGTTCTGCTTTAGATAAACTATATAACATAGAGCCATTAGGGCAGACCCGTTAGCACGAGTCCTCACTAGACAGATCAGTGCCTCACGTACGATTCAGGACGGCTCTGACCTGTCTCCAACACAGAAGCCTCAGCACACTCGTGGCCAGACCTGCCACCTACACAAAGGTAAGGAAGGCCAGGGCCTCCAAGAACATCTGCTGGACCTCGTTCTTCCACTGGCTTCACGAAGCTCGTGCTTACAGTCACAGGGGTATTTAGGAATCCCTCACACTTTGCTGAGTGCTCACGCCAAGGCCTTTACGCTTCTGGGGCTGGGAATCCTGTGCTTGATCTCCAAGTGAACATTAGCCATAACCTCCCTCATGTCCATGTCACCTCCGTGTGAAGCTGACATAATGCCTACTTACAGCTTACTAGAAGGCTTTCCCACCAGGTATAGCTTCGGTTATTCTTACAGATTTTCTTCCAGGCTCTCATCTTTATCTATTTAACAGGAAGTAGGCAAGGGATTGCCATTCATACTTTCAGAAGAAGAAATGGAGGCCCCAGGAGGGCAAGAGATCAAGATTCATTGGTGAAAGGTGACAAAATGAAATTGGGATCCTGCCATTCCACTCCTCTGGGTGGGGCAGGGGAGCAGATGATAAAACATCCCTTCCAGAGAAATGGGAGAGAAATCATTATGTTGGTAGGAGCCCAGATTTTGGAGCACATGTTTAAACCCAAAATTCATTCCTCCTGACACAAGGCCAGGTATCCGGAACATAATGAGCAGCAAATGCCTCAAGATGGTCAATTTGCCTGACCTCCTCCTCCATGGCTCATTCTACCACCAGAGACTGAAGCTCACCATAAATCAAGAAATAGAGCAAGATGGTACACATTCAATTTATATGGCGGTCCAAAGGAAGGCTAGACCTTTAGTCATGTCAGGCTTGCTGAAGACACGTTTGATGAACACTCCCCGTCTCCCTCATCCAATCTCCCAATCAACCATGCTGCTTACCCTCCCTTCAAACTTGGCCGTGGCTCCTTCTTTGATGCATAGGTTCCGAGGAGGCAGGATGAAAGCAGGGGCCTCTGTGAGAGGCATGGAGCTGACCCTTGAGGGATCCACACTGTGGGAGGTTTTGGACATGTGTGATGAGGCAACCAGTTTCACGTCCGCCATGGTCTACAAAAGGAAGAGGAGCAAGTCAGGTCTTAGAAAATGCAGCATGTCATCTCCCTTGTAGATACCACTCGCCCAGCCCTGTGGTTTGAACTAGAAGGTGCAGGGGCCCATTAAGGTCAGCATCCACCTGCAGTACCTTCTGTGGCTTCTCTACAAAACGTACCAGGCAAGACAGAGCCAGTCCTAGACCCCAGCTCCCAGGCCATGCCCACCAAAAGCTCCCATCTGTCTTCTGAGAGAGCAGGACTTGGACAAGATCAGGAAAACAATAGGCACTTGAGGCTCTGTGAGAAGGTGAGAGTTGGTGGGAGATTGGGGTTAATGTGACAAGGGCCCTAGGTGAGAAGATGAGAGTTGGTGGGAGATCAAGGTTAATGTGACAAGGGCCCTAGGTGAGAAGGTGAGAGTTGGTGGCTGAATAAAGGGGAGGTTCAAGCCAGGGCCTACATTGTCAAAAGACTCAAAGATCAAAACGTCAAGGAAAGGAAGGAGGCACTGGAAGTCATCCAGGCTGACTCCTTCATCTATAACTAAGGTCCAAAGAGGCTAATCCAATGAGGTAGAGCAAAATTATGCCATTACTGCCAAGAATACCTTGAACCCGGGATCCTGTCCAAGGCAGGTATGAAACTAGACAGGATGTGTCTGAAGGCTGGCAAGGTTATCTAGGACTAAAGGGCTGATATGGAGAGGAACAATGGTTACCCACTGACACAATCAATGGTTCACTCATTTGAGTTGCTTCTTAACTTTAAGTATGTTTCAAGGTAAAAATTAGAAAATAAATACCAATGTGCACATTATCACTTATTGGTAGGCTGGCAAGATGGCTCAGGGGACAAAAGGCACTTGCTACCAAGCACAATGGCCTGAGTTTGATCCCCTGATCCTGCATGGTAGAAGGAAAGAAATTACTTCTTTGCTTTATCCTCTGACTTCCACATGCACACCATGGGACATGTGCAAATACACACACACGATAAATAATATTTTAAATTGCCGCTTACTGAACACTCTGTTTCAAACACTGTGGAGGACCTTTATCTATGATCTCATTTTTAAGGTTTTTAATCATTTAATTTTTGGTTGACATAGTAACTGCATACATTTATGGGATACAATGTGGTGTCTTGGTACATGGCATCATGTGCTCTAATTTGGGACAGTCGGCACATCCATCCCCTTGGACAGTTACCACTTCTTTGTGGTGATGATACTTGGAACCTTTTCCCAGCTGTTCTGAAAGGTTCCTCATAGTTAACTATGCACTTCTCCCCACGGCACAGCAGAGCTCCAGATACTGCTCCTCCCACTCCTCCCGCTCCTCCCTTCTAACCTAACACCATGAGGGGGACTCATCTTTACACAAATGAGGAAACTGAGTGACAGAAGTGAGGGTGGGGTCATGCTACATAGGCCAAAGGAGAAAACTGAAAATATCCACGGGTCTAGGACACAAAATGGTGCTCCTTTGTGACTACAGAAAAGTAATCATTTTACACAGTGAAAGCAAACCATTAGAAATGTTTCCTAATTTTTTTCTCCTGATTTTTTTTTTAAAAATTAAATGAATAAGAAGCTTTTAAGAAATCTGATTTAGTCAGGTGGTGGTGGCACACGCCTTTAATCCCAACCCTCAGGAGGCAGAGGCAGGTGGATCTCTGGGTTCAAGGCCAGTCTGATCTACAGAGAGAGATCCAACACAGTGAGAGATACACAGAGAAACTGCTTCAAAGAAAAGAAAAAGAATAAATAAATAAATCTGATTTAAAGGCTAGAGGCATGGGCCAGTGGGTAAAAAGTATTTGCTACACAAACACAAGGAGCTGAGTTAGGATCCACTAAAAGCTGCACTTGGCCCATGTAAACCCACTGTTGTTGGGGATGGAGGCAGGAAAATTACCGGAGTTGACCACCCGTCTAGCTCCAGGTTGGGTGAGAGATACCACCTCAAAGGAATAAGGAAAGTGACAGAGTAGGACATGTCATGTCCTCCCATGACTTCTGCCCATGCACACACAGGTGCAGGCACAGGTGCACACATAGGTGTATGTGCAGGTACACACACAGGTGCACGCACAGGTGCACGCACAGGTACACACACATACCCATGTGTACATATCTTATTTTTATCATTCTCTTACTCATTCTTTCTGTTACACAGAGAGAAAGAAATCTGAACAAAACAACTTAAAATTCAGGTGTCTGATGAGACCCATCACTGGCCACTTTGCCAGTTTCTACACGGCAGACATTTAGCGAGCATATCTGTGCGTGATTCCTCTGCCTGACAAACCTGGTTTCCTTTCACTGATAAGGCATTAGCTGTGCAAACAAAATTCCTTTCCAAATGAAACAACACTCTGGCTGGCTGCAGGAGGTCACAAGAAAAGCAAGTACCTGAGTCATATTTCCTGTGTGTTGGGAACATACTAACCACTCTGTAAACCAATGGTTCATTGGCTCCTTACAGCACTAAGCAACAACTAATCTCACATCCATTTTAAGGACTAGGAACCTGTCCAAGGATTAGAACGTTGTCCAAAGTCAACAAAAGAGGGAGCAGAACTGGCAGTTGAGCCCAGTGTGTGTGCCCTGTGCACTGTGCCTCCCGCAGCAGAGTTGAAGTAACGGCAAAGACTGAAAGCTGCTCAACTCACATCACATAAAAATGTCCCTGTAACGCTGGATGTGGCGGCTCACTCCTTCAATCCTAGCACTTGAAAGGCAGAGGAAGGTGGATCTTTGTGAGTTCCAGGCTAGCCCGATCTACAGAGCGAGTTCCAGAAAAGCCAGGGCTGTTATACACAGAAACCCTGTCTTGAAAAACAAACAATTTTCCCTATAAGATTAAGATTGTTTTGTATATTAAATAATACCATTTACATTAAAAGATGAATGGTAATATAGAAGAAATGTTCACCATGAAAACATAGGACCAGAATATTTTCACAGAAGAGGAAACCATTCGAAGGCACGTATGAGCGGAGAATACTGTTGCAGAGTAAACCGAGGAACGTTGTCTGGCCCCAAGAATACCCAGTAGTGCAAGTCAGTCACAACTGTGTTTTTGTAAACTAGGAAGGAAACAAGCACCGCTTGTGAGACCAGGCACTCTGTGTACACCCCTGCTGGCAAGCAATGTGGCAGAGTCTAAAGGAAAGGTGTCCACAAGTTTTTCTAGTAATCCTACCTGTAGAAACTTATTATCAGGAAAGAATCTGAGACAGCCAAAATGTGTATGTAAAAATAACGGTGGCATTACTTAAAGCAAAGGTTGGACATATAAGAAATCCAACAACAAGAATTGACTCTATACAGGGGCATAACAGACTAGAATATGAATTTAATAATATATAAGTAATAATTTTTTTAAATTATTGAAGAATTTTAAGCATACAGGAAAAAAATGACAAAAAAAAAATCAGTGCCCCAAGTACCTGTGAGCATCACCAGTTAACATTCCCCACACTTACATCATTCTGCTTTGTGTATGTGTGCTGAACCACTTCAAAAAAAACCATTAGGACAGGATTTTCTGGTTGACACAGTGATAACTAAACACATGCATACCTACGACCATCATGTATCATGTATCATGACTGTATCTTGACCAGATACAGCGACGACAGTGTCAGTTCTTATAAATACACAGTAAGTTACTGAAGCCGGAAGGACCTCACTGTGTTAAAGGGTCCAGGAGCTAACTGTATTTTGGTGCCTGTTGTGATTTAGACTTGGATTATCTACCAAGGGCTCATGTATGAAAGGCTTGCTCACTAGTCTGTAGTCCTGGGAGGCAGCACAACCCTCCGTGCTTAGTGGATAGGTGTGAGGCCATTGTGGGTGCACTCTTCAAGGGGACACTGGGACCCCAGCTCCTCCTCTGTCCTTCTTTGCTTCCTGGTAGACCTAGGCCCCCTCCACTGTGCCATGATACTCTGCTTTTGTATAGGTCCAAAGCAATGGAACTAACTGCCAAAATATGTATGTAAAAATAACAGTGGCATTACTTAAAGCAAAGGTTTAAGAATATGAATTTAATAATATATAAGTAATAAGTTTTTATGGATTATAAATTATGGATTATATATTATTTATTTATTTATTTTTCCAAGTTTGCACTTCCAGGAGCACTATCTGAGTGTTTTTCTTTTTTTTTTTATTGTTAAAAGAAAAATTTACATTTACTCCCCTTGTCCCAGGCCCTCCCGCTCCCCCACTACCCCACCACCCTCCCCCTGCTTCTTATATTATTTATTTTTATAAATAATATATAAGTAATAAATTTTTATGGATCGAAAACTATGAAACTGTTTGCCGCAATAAACCATCCTTCCTTCAGGTTTTTTTTTTTCTCAGGCATTTCATCACAGTGTCAAAAAGCTGGAAACAGGGCCAGGTGGTGGTGGTGCATGCCTTTAATTCTAGCACTTGTGAGGCAGAGGCAGGCAGATCTCTGTGAGTTCAAGACCAGCCTGGTCTACAGTGTGAGTTCCAGGACAGGCTTCAAAGGTACAGAGAAACCCTGTGTGAACCCACCCCCCAAAAAACCTGGAAACAAACACTGATGAGCCAGCTTCCTTCTCTACACTCTACACCCTACTTCTTCCAACTATAATTTCCACAACTCTACTTTCTATTTCTATGAACTTATTTTTTAAGTTGCCTAATATGGATTAAAACACCTCCTTTATTCCGTACCTAACTTATTTAACTTAACATAATGTCCTCCAGTTATCTACATGTTGTCACAAACAATAGGATTTTCATTTTTTAAAGGGTGAATAATATTCCACTATGTGCAGATATATATGCTCTATTGTCTTTATCCATTCGTCCATTGTTGGCTACTTGAATTGATTTCATGCCTTGGCTATTGTGAACAGTATTATAATAATCATGAGAGCTCTGATATATCCTCCCTGGTATAATTTTTAAATTTAAAAAAAAATTTTATTTATGTGTATGCATCTGTATGTTCCATGCATGCAAGTGTCAGAAGAGGACAGAGGATCTCCTAGAGCTGGACTTAGAGGCAACTGTGAACCAACTGACATGGGTGCTGGGAACCAAACTTGGGTCCTCTGGAGGTTCAGCAAAGTGATCTTAATTGTTGAGCTTCTCTCCAATGCCCTACTAAGATTTTAATGGCAAGAATAAAGAGATGCTTATTCACTGGAATTATATGAACTGAGCATCTGCTAGCAGGAAACTAGCCACTACCTATAAAATAATGAAGGGTTCCATGTGGGAAGAGTGCTGGAGGTGTGTGATGCCTGGGAGTGTGGTAGTAGGGAGGAGACGAAGGTTCTTACACCCTGCAGGTGACCCTAGGACCACAACCTGGAAAGAACACTGCTTCATCCACTGCCACCAAGGTGAGTGGCAGACACTCTGTGCAGCTGACCCTAGAACTAGGTGATCCATGCAAAAGGAAGCTCAGACTCGCTTAACTTCACCATTGGGGCACACAGCTGCTTCCCAGCCATAGTTTGGTTAAGGGACCTCCATTCTCTTCCTCTTTACCTCTATATCTCTTCCCGTCAAGTGGGAACACTACGAACCCTGCAGGGTGGAGAGAGGATATGAGAATCAGGAGTACGGTGCAGAAGACACCCACTGAGCAGACTCAGTCACAGCATCCCTCACCCAGAAGGAAGCCTGTGACTCATCTTCTTGTCAAAGACAGCAAGGAGCCTAGCAGGCCTAACCATCCTCAGACAACTCTGCAGGGAGGAGGCCTGAACACACGGGCAGCTTCCAGCGGCAGCAGTTTGTGAGGCGGATGCTGACTGCACCTTGTGGTCCCTCTCACCTGGCCCTATCAATCCTAAAACAGTTTGCAGGGTACCCTTCCATAAAGGAGGACAAGGAAGCCCAATAAACAAGCTACACTCGCCCGAGGTTCCCGAGCTTAGCAGTAGAAACCAGAGCAGGAGCAGAGGGCCGTCATACTCTACTGGATTTCTGGAGGTTCAGACAAAGCTTGTCCCGCTGTCCTAAGTGACTGGAGGTACAACAGTCTGGGGCCTGAGGGTTGCCATGGGAAGAAGAGCAGGAGAGGTGACTCCCCATTGTGGCTTGGAGTATCTCCCCATGGCCTACTTACTCAAGGTTTAAACAAATAGGTTCAAAGATGCTGGATCTGATCAGTAGATGCCGGATCTGATCACTGGGCAGTGACTGGTTGTCAGTGGATTCATGTATTTATGAGTTCACACCAATGGGCTATGACAGGGTAGGACCTGGGTGGAGGAAGTAGATCACGGGAAAGGGGTATGCCTTTGACGGGCATCTTCGTCTCCCTGCCCTCTGCTTCCTGGCCACTGTGAGACAGATGCTTGGTTCAGCACCTCCTTTCCCAAGATGTTCAGCCTTGCCATGGTCTCAGAACCAAGGAAGCCAGCCAACCATAAAACCATTAGCCAAAATAAATCCCTCCTGCTTCTGAATCTATGTCTCTGAGGTATTTGTCAGCATGAAAAGAAGCTGACTAGTCTTCCCCTTTTCTGCTCTAGAAGACCAAAGACTCCCCAGAGGGGTGTGCCAAACCTCCTGGAGTCCACCGAGATCTCTGGAGGGTCCTAGATAGTCTCACCAATAGAAACATTTCTGGTCTAGGGAGACAGTGGAGAGGACAAAGGCGCTCACCCCGTAAGTGTGAGATGATTGAATCTCCAGATGCATAAACATCAGGCATGAGGCAGATATGGGAGAGTCCCAGGAAGCTCAGGTCACCTATCCTGGCATACACGACAGAGCAACAATAGTGACCTTGACTCAAGCAAGATCGAAAATGAGGGCCCCCCTCCAAGGTTGTCTCCGCACTCACACTGGGGCACCCGGGAACCTGCATTCACATATATGTATGTTCACATGTATATTAGAAGTTTTAATTTTGAATTTTATTTAAAAAGTGGCACACTTGGTCTAAAGAACAAAAGACAAGAAGGGGTCTGGCTTCTGGTTGAAAAGACAGAGAAGTCAAAACTGCCAAGAACCACCTAGTCCCCTCTGAGGAAGCTCCAGGGAGGAGGATGACTCCCCTGTCACAGATCCAAGTCCCAAGCTGTGTAGCCATGCCAAACAGCTGCATCCACCCTCAGCTCAGGGCTCCAAAGCTGCAAATTCCAGCCACGCTGTCAACTGATGGCTACTGCATATTTGGGGGAAATTAATAATAAATTGAGCCAAATCCTCTTGTTCCTCTCTCCCTCCACCGAGCCTGGTGACCACATTCCAGCAGAGAATACCAGAGAGACCGGATGGTGTGTGCTGCGATCTCTATCAGCAGGGCAATATTCAGCTGTTGCAATCAAACACCCCCAGCCAGGGGATCCATTCAGTACTCAGTCAAATTCAGACCAATAGACAAAGGAGAAACAGAAAAGCACAAGGAAGGAGTCAAAAGAGCAGTGGCCCACTGACGTCTGGGGCAGAGCCAAGCTCCATGTAAGGTTTCTACACGTAACACAATTAATTAATCACCCAAAGCAGCTCTGAGTAGATTGGACTTTAATTTGATCAAAAGCGCTGTAAATTGTCTCTTGAACCTGGAAAGGAACTTGTCACTACAGCCAAGGCAGAGCTCTGCTCTGAGACACAGAGACTCAGACAAAAACTCAAGTGAGCCAGCAGAGGGAATTTAGAAAAACCAACTGCCCCTCCACCGAGCACACACACACGAGACCACAGTATTGGAACCTTGAAGTCACAGGATACCTTGGAAATACCTAACCTTCCCTGCTGGGAGGTGCTCCCTAGCAGGTGTGGCATGCAGCCTGTAGAGCCCCCAACAGCTCATATCAGAGGTGGCCAAACCACTGGCGTATAAACACTGCAGGCACTGATGGCTCCCTCTGCCCTCCTTAATCCTCTCTGCAATGCTCTCAAATCCTGACAAATACCCTAATCTCTCCTAATCCAGCACTGAGCTGCTCCTCCGCTGTGCCAGGTTGCCTCACCATGACCCACCCAAGCAAAGTGGGGCAGGGCCACACAAGGCTACCCCCAGACACACCTGACGCAGCCTCCTCCCCAGGGAGCATTCACGGAAGGCAGATCAGCTTCACTACTGATGAGATTCTGGTCCAATGTCCAGCAGTAATGGAGAGAAACGGGAGAGCCGAGTGAGCATGCAGAGGCCAGACTGAGAAAGTAAGGGGCTTTGTTCTAACCCTCCTCGCAGATGTTGCAATTTGCCTTCTGCAGGGCAGCCAACTTTGCTGGGAGATCTGTTGTTCTAATCCGCCCAGCTGGGGTGACCTTTGAAACCTCTGGCTGCCACCCCAGAGACACTCAGTGAAGTCCTGGGGAGCCAGGGGAAGAAGCTCACGGGTTTTCACTTGTTCGAAGCTGCAGACTCCAATCTGAGTGTAAGGCAACTAAAAAGACCCCGTCAAACAGAGAATTGAGCCCCAGATGGGCTGGGCACTTCCCCAACTCCACATCTGGCCAGACTGCCACTCTAGCCCCTTGGTGCATCTGGCCTGGGATTACCACCAGCTCATGAGACATGTGCCTCCTGAGATCTAGCCCTTTCTTCCTTAAGTCAATGGAGCCCCACTTAGCGACGCTCAGAAGGCTGCGAACTCCTATGCTGGGACTGGAGGCAGGAACACGGCAGAGTGTGGAGCTGAGAGCTCAGCAGTGTTCGCAGGTGCTTGGCACCGCACAGTGCTACTGCTTCATCCCAGCAAGCCTTAGGAGCTGGGCTGGGAGCACATAAAGCTCCAATCCTTCTGTGGACACTAAGGTATTCCTCTAGTTCCCAGATCGAGCATCCTGAGCTTAAGCCCTTCGGGTGAAGGTGGATTCATAGGGGCCTGCTATGCCCAAACACCTAGGACATCCTCGATCTTCCAGCTCAGTGGCTGAAGCCTCTGTGGTCTCAAAGCTCCTTTGTGTCCTTTAAAGTTATTAAGGACCCAAAGGCTTTTGTTTGTGCTATTGAGGTTTGGTGTATTTTGGTATTAAATTAAATAGTAATTTACATATAAATATCAACAAGAAACCTACATGTTCATATGCTTTTTCTTGAGTCTGGGGCTGGGGGAGGGGGAGGCTTCATTGTGTTGCCCAAGTTGGCCTCAAATTCCTGAGTTCAAGAAATCCTTCTGGACTTAGAGAAGTAGCTCACCACTTAAGAGTATTCCCTGCTCTTCTGGAAGACCTAAGTTCAACTTACAGCACCCACATTTGGCAGCTCACAAGAGCCTGGAACTCCAGTTCCAGAGGATCTGATGCCCTCTTCTGCCTCTTAAGGTACCAGAACACACATGGCATAGATTTACACAAACACACAAATAAAAGTAAACTAGAGCGAGAGCAAGACTGGGGTGGGGGTTGGAGGGAGAGAAAGAGTTCCCTTCTTCCCTAGCAGTAGCAGGGAAGTAACAGGCACACACCTCTGTGGCCAGCAATATAATTTTTTTTTTAAAGGAAAACATGTTTTCTGGAAAAAAAAGTTTAAGAAGAAGTTCAGTTCTGCTGTGTGTGTATAATATATGCATGGTCCTGGGCATGAAAACCAGGGCCTCACACAAGTTAGACAAGTGCTATATCACTGAGTTACATCCCAATCTTGCAAATATCTTCTTTTGAATGCTTATTTATTATTGTTTCTATATATATGTATGATAGGTGCACGCAACAGGTGTGACGTGGTGTTAGTTCTCTCCATTTGCCTTGACATTGCTTCCGTGAATGGAGCCGAGGTTGTCAGACTTGCCTTACCCACTGAAGCATCTTGTCAGCTTGCAAATGTCTTTAAACATCTGGCCTAATGATGGACAATTAGATCTTTTCATCTGTTTCTGCATCTCGTCTACTGTGACATCGCAGGATCTATAGCTGCTAGGCAATGCTACCATATGGAGAGATAATAGAAGAGAAAAATATCACCCTACACAAAAATAACCTGGGCTCCTAAAGAGGCTCGGGGCCTTCCCTGGTTACACTGTAAGTCCCCAGATCATACTTTAGAACCTTATGCCAGCTAATCTCCCAAGATCTCTCTGTCCCCATCTGTTCTCACTTCTGGCCCTCTTCAAACACCAAGAGTAAAGGGAAAAGCGGTTGTCGCTGGGCAGTTGTGTGCAGCTTTAAGGAACAAGAGAAGAAAAGTGTAATTCAATCTCTAACTCCATTCTCTCTCTTCCTCAAGACCACAAGATTAAACAGTGTAACCAGAAAAACAAGAAGCCTGAGACTGGCACTATGGAAACAGCTTCAATCACTTAGGTCCTTGACCAAGACTTGGGAAGACCTTATACATGGAGACACCCCCAAAACCTTTTCTGCTACAGAAGGAAAGTTTTATAGAAATAGAAGCTGCTCACAGAAAACAGAGGAAGTCCATCCCGAGCCTTCTCAAACAGGACTCTCAAACCATGTGACCATGGACAAAGCCAGGGACAATGTCTTGGCTAAAAGCATGGAAGACATATTGGAAGCTTGAGGGTTCCCTCAAACACACGGAACAGCTCATGGCTTGAATGTTAACTATAACCCTAAAATATTAGCACCATGGATCAGGATGTGGGAGGAAATTTACATGAAAAACAGTATTTAAATTCCTATACTTGAGTTAAAAACAAATGCCCAGGATCAAAATACTTGACCAGACACATTGCATAGACTTCTGGCCCCACAAAGAAACACCTGGGTCCTGTGATAGACACTCTCATCACATCCTTGACATTGTCTTTGTCCCATACATCACAGTTGGCAGACATGTAGAGGAGTGACCATTTAATGAGCACCATCTGTGTCCCTGGGGGAAAGTAAGTCACGCCAGGATAAAGGGCACGCATGCTTTCTTTATTCAGTGGTGTATTGCCAATATCTAGTATACTGACAAGCACAAAATACCTTCTAAACAAATACATGTGTATTCCATAAATGAATAGAAATTTTTATTTTGAAAGTTTACGAGTCACTCTCATGCTGGCTAGTTTAACGTCAACTTGACACAAGCCAGAGTCATTCAGCAAGAGGAACTTCAACGAGAAAACACCTCCACCAAACGTGCCTGTAGGCAAGTCTGTAGTACATTTTCTTTATTGGTGGCTAATGTGGGAGGACCCAACTCACTGCTGGCAGGACCACCCCTGCTGGTGTCCATAAGCAGCTCAGACCCAAATCTGCGCGTTCCCGCATGAAAATGTGCAAGGTTATCCCACATTTGTTCCCCACCATTGAGTCCTCCCCCAGTTTACCAGACAGCTCCCTCCCACTGCTTCCTAGGCCTTCTTCCTGGAACCCACATCCAAACCATATCAGCCATATCAGTGGGGCAAAAGGCCACATTTGACAGGACAAGCCATGCACGCACATCTCTGGTAGAGAGCTACTTGGGGGTTGTCTTAAAAGGGGATGCAATACATACTCTCTCACACACACTCACACAGTCACACACACACACGCACTGATCTAACAAATACACAAACCCACCTACCCACTCTCACAGTGAGAATGGCATGGCCTGGTCTCCTGGAGTCGCTCTTCGGCTGGGATTCCCACTAACTTGGGGTTTAGTAAGAAAAGGTTCAGAAAAGCTTTCTGCAATTGAAGTCATAGCTAATGAAACTAAAGCCTGAACCAGAAACCCTAATTATATTTTACCAATACACATTCTAGCAAAATGCTCATGTTCACACATTTCGTTAACACACATCACCTTACAGACAAAAGTGTGGGGTGTCGAGTGGGTTTGTTGAGCTCCGACCACACCATCCCCTCTATATCCCACATTCTCACTGAACCCTGTGGGTTGAGCAATGCGCACCTTCAGGTAGGGGTACCATACGAGCTTCAGCACTGGGATGCCAGGAGACCACTAGCACATGTGGGGAACTGAGGGACGGAGTGAATGTAAAGAAGGGTGACGTGCTGAGTGAAAGTACATTGTTAACATGGGCACAGCCATGTCAAGTGCCTCAGACCCACACGAGTGACAAAACCTTTCCCATACTGCCGGGGCTCAGAACTGGCAAAGTCTCCCCCTGGTTCTGTCCCAGTGCCGATGTGTGTCTACAAGCGACTGGGCAATGTGAGCAGAAACTAGCAGCTGCCGCTTTCTTTTCCAGGATGCTGACAGCCCGAGGCTGCTGTCTACAGAGCCCTCCTACCGAGACAAGCTAACTTCCTGTGTTGTTCTTAATGAACACTTCTGATTTGGTGCCACTCCGCCAGAGTGTGCACAGCCCACCTGAACCCAGCTAGTCTCTGTATGTGTGTATGTGTGTCGTCCTTTCTTCATTCCCTCACTGTCCAGTCAGGTCAAATCCAAAGCCTTGAACAAAAAAAACGGTTCTTAGTGGCCAGCTAAGGGAGAACAGACACTTCCTCTGTTGCAGGACTAAGCACCGAAGGCAAGTGAAAAGTCTCCAAAGCCTTAATTTATGTGTTTGTAGAATAGGGCTACCAATCACCCCTGAGGGGCTATTGTTATTGACCCAAGGATCAGCCACAGGTGTTATAAATAGAAGCAAGGAGGATAAATGTGGCCTGGAGGAATTGTCCCACAGAGGGCAATCAAGAGCCAGAACCTGAGGGTGAGAACATGAGACGGTCACCTCCTGGTCATCACAGCTCCAGCCTAGACAGCTACCTACCGGACCACATCTGTGTTTCTAGGATGGGCCAGCTCTCCACAGGATAAAAGGGCAGGATGCAGGCCCAGTTTGAGGAGCCAACCCAGAGTAAGACAAGTGACAACAGAAGCCAGAAGAATAGGCAGAGCCTGGCCACCAGACTGCGGCTTGGGCCACCTTACAGGATTCACAAGCCAGGATGCCAAATAACTCAGGCACTCCTGAAACTTGAGGCACAAGCAAAGGCCATGGAGACTGAGGACTGGGCCCAGGCAAGGACAGTCACGCTTGCAGTTATCCCAGGTTTTTAGCCCATCGCCAACTTCCAGATGAGTGACCCCATGAGACCGCCCTAGAGAAGAAAGGGGGGTGGAGGAAGGGGAGAAAGAAAACTCACAGCCATTGCTCTTTACTGAGAAGTTTCTGTCTGTCCGGCCTTAGACTAAGTACTCATTGTTGACTCTGTTCATTTCACCCCCACCCCCACCAGGGCAGTGACCAGTGTAGCCTCAAATGAAGGGAGGCCTTGGGGCATATCATTTGCTTGCAAAATAAATGGGATACATTCCTTTTCTTTAAAGTATTCCTTTCTTCATTCTTGTTTTAATAACTGACTACCAGAGGCAGAAGTGCAGGCTATAAAAAACAAACAAAACTTCAGCAAATCCAGGATTTCGAGGAGCAACTCACTAGAGACTATAGGCAGAGACACAGCAGAGGTAGTAAGTAGACAGAGATCCCCAACTCTCTCCACCCAAAACCAGGAAGATTATCATGTCCCTAATTTGACCAATATTTACTAGTTATATATAACTAACTAGACAGCAAGCATTGCTCTCATTGTCTAAATTTCGGTGTACTCTCAGTCCACTTGAATACAACGGGGTTGCAGAATGTCAGGCAATGAGGGAACCTACATCATTTAGCCTACTGCTGATTTTACAATCAAGGAAATGAGGGCCAAGAGCAGAAGGAGGTAAAGGCCAGGGTAAGGATGGGTGGCATTTAGAAGTCCTGGATAACAAGGCATTGCAACCCAAGTCGGCAAATCTATGTAGAACTGATCTGGGGGTGGGTACATGTAAGAGCAGAAACTCATCGGGTCAAGAATAGGTAAAAATGAGTTTTGAAAACCACAGTTGATTGGGTTGAAAAATCATTGAGCTGACTGAGACTTGTGTAGACTGAGACTAGGTGTGGAGGGTCCCAGTGAGAACAGAGCTCTTTGATAACACTACCAAAACAGTTTTTACTAACTACTAACTAACTACTGTTATAATGACTTAAGAAATTCTCTCCTAATCAAATCTCAGTTCATGTTCCATGAATGACAGCGTTGGCCACTCTGAAATACCTGAAATAAATGTTTAAATGCACTTGTTACAAAGCTGCCTCATATACTGCTCTTAGAGTCATGAGGTAAATGACATTAGCTCATTGAACAAATGTCATTTTTAGAGAAAAAGTTCATAACATAGCAATATAGCTTATCTTCATTTTGTTGAAGGGAAATATGACCCTTAAGGTAATGCCATGGTTTGAGTGTGTTCCCCAAACGTCACATATTGGGAGCTTCAATCTCTTGTTTTGTGGCGATGCTGAGCAATAGCAGGACATTTAGAAGGCAGAGTCTGTGCTATGCTGCTCTGGCCCCCTTCCCTGCTCCTTCTTGTGCTGGGCACAAGCTTGGACTGACCTTGGTCTCCAGTGTTTCTAAAGAAAACAGTTTCATGCTATGATGTTGTGTGAAACCCAACATTTCTACACTCCACTCACCCTTTGCTGTCTCTACCACAGCCTCCAGTGAGGATGAGAAACAATGGCTTAGTGTCTGCTGGAATTTACTTAGGGTGGTGCGGGCTGCCAACCCAAGCAAGCCAGTCCTACCAGCCCAAGGGCAGAGAGTCAGGCTCAGACACAGCCCTGCTCCTCCTTTGGCTGTGTGTGCTCTCTACTTCCTCCCTCTCTTGGTTCTGCTTCAGTCTAGATGTAGCCTACCTGGGCAGAGACATAGAGAGCTGGCTTCTCAGAGGTGCCTTAAGGATTCTTTAGCACCATCTCAGACCTTTGGTGGAAACTCATGTGCCCTAGAAACCAGGAGTAACACAGGAAGGAGAGACCTTCCCAGCCACCCAATTTCATCTCTATCTGTAGGACTACAGAAGGACTACTTAAGGCCACCTCATTCTAGAATATTCGTCCTACTCAGAGGCTTGGCAGGTTGTTTTTATAATAAAAACAGCTTATTTGATAGAATACCACCTGTGAATGAATCTGGCAACTCAGCAAGAATATTTCTATCTTAAAGCTTTGCGCCTGCTATTTGAGGCTGTAACTCAAGTCCTACCCCAGGTCATACGTACTCTTCCACGGTCAGCCCTAAGGGTGACGATATTAGAGAAGCCTGAACCAACACAACCTTCCCACTTCATAGAAAAGAAACCCGAGGTCCAGACCAGTGAAGCCACAGTATGTATTGCTGTGATAAAACTAATCCATTTATTGATTCTTTACTGGGAGCTAGCTCTATATTGAGGACTTTTAGCCTAAGTTCACTTCCATTTTCAAAGCAGCTCCTTCAGATTTCAATATAGCTCAAACCTTAAAGCCAGTAAGTACCAGCTACTAATTATCAGCCATGTCTGAACTCAGGTCTCTTGATTCAAGGTTCAGACCCTTGGTGGCAATGTCACAATGCTAGAGGTGCTGTGAGGGACACTATGGAGCTGATGAAGCTCAGAGGTCCTATTGTCTTGACTTGACTTCACCACTAGACTACATACAACCACAGAGTTCAAAGGCTCTTCCCTCACACTCTCAGTCTTGATAGAAAAAACAAAGCCTAAAGAGAAGAGACTGACTTGAAGCCAGACTCCCCAGTTTCAGGAACAGAGTTTGGAGAAGTGTCCATACCCAAGGTTGGCACTCTAACGCACCCCCAAGGATGAATGGCATAGGATCCTAGGAGTGTGTCCTGCAGTCTGCACGTGAGCTCCAGCTTTGGAAGGATCTTTGCTCTGGGGAGGGCAGCTTGCACTCTCCTCGTCCTCTCATTATACAGCAGCATAAGGGGTTCATAGGGTGTCTGTCCCAGGCACTGAGCTTCAGAGAATGCTTGCCAGTCTGCTAATGGCCAGATTCACCCATCACACCATGGAGGAACACACAGGAGTGACAGCATGCACACCTCTGACACAAAAGCTTTGGAACTTCATTCATGCCTGTCATGTCTCCAAAGGACTCTTTGGAGATCCATATCTAACTTCTTGGGCCGCTGGTGTTATCTAGAGACCTGGAGAAGGACTAGCTAAGCTTGGCTCTCTCCTACCCACTTAGAGCTGTCTCTACACTGCTGACATGGGCCAACAGAGCCAAGCCTCTCAGATCTGTGCTCTAATGTAGCATGGAGAACAAGGGCCTAAGGCAACATATTTTGTCCACACAGATTCATCTGTATTTACCAAGTACCTGCAAGGCCCTGACTGAGCACAAACAGGGTGAGAGGGTAAAGAGAGCTGGGGAGACACTCCTTCCTCTTCATAGTGACATGAGTGTGTCAGAAAAATCCAGGACACCCCCTAACCACCCACTTTATCTTGCCCAGCTTTCCTTCCTTCCCACAGTCTTCCCCCACCTTCTGACAGTCGTCCCACCCAGTCCCTTCTCCACTGAAGTGGTCACACTCTGGATGAAGGGTTCAATCAACAGCTCCCTGCTGGACACAGGTAGGTTTAGTATTATTCTCAGCTGGTGTTCATTGAGGCTGGGTTGCTGTGGGCCTCCTCTGGGTTGGCCCTGGTACCTCAGTGCTCAGCCTTTCTATTCATTTGGTCATGCACATACATGATCCCCCAAAAGTTCATGTGTTGCATACGGAATCCCAATATTTATGTCTGAACAGTATTTATAGAATTTTGAAAAACTAGGTGGGATTAGGTGAGGTTATGTGGGTGCGGTCCTTATGATGGCATTAGTGGTCTTAGCAGAAGAAGATGAGGGATCCAATGCCCTCTCAACTTTGCTATGAGGAAGCTAGAAGCTATCACCATGTTCTCTGATGGGGCTCTAGGTATATAAGCTAAATAAACCTCTATTCATTATAAACTAATCTGTGGTAAAATGTTTCAGTTATGTCCATGTAAATCAGTCTAAGACTGTCTGTAAGATGACTTCAAAGATGTCATCTCTGGCTGCCTTTGCCCTCCTCTGGCCATGCTTAGAATGCCCACGGCACAGGAGACTATTCTTACACTGGGTCATGTTTGGATATATTCTTATAGCTATCCTTGCTCCTTCTCTTCAATTGTCTTGCTTACAAACTCTGTATAGGGTTTGAACTCATGCCAATTACTTGTACCATTCTCTTCTGTTATTGTTCATAAGAAAATAAGTGTTTGCTGAAAGTCTGATTGTGAACAGGATTACATCTTTTTCTGATGGCATAAATTCTCTCTCTCTCTCTCTCTCTCTCTCTCTCTCTCTCTCTCTCTC
This sequence comes from Dicrostonyx torquatus, assembly GCA_028555095.1. Lineage (NCBI taxonomy): Eukaryota > Metazoa > Chordata > Mammalia > Rodentia > Cricetidae > Dicrostonyx > Dicrostonyx torquatus. Next base: position 1,068,696 of record JAQHUG010000063.1, read on the forward strand.
TCTCTCTCTCATATGTGTGTGTGCACATGTGCATGTTAGTTTGATTTCTATTGCTGGGATATAACACTGACCATAAGAGCAGAGACTGCAAAAGAACACTTTTTACTGGCTTGCTCCCCATGACTATCTCAGTGTGCTATCTAATACAACCCACCCAGGACAACCTGCCCAAGGATGGCACTGCCCACAGTGGTCTGGACCCTTCCACTTGCCTACAAGCCAGTGTAAGGGAGGCATTTTCTCAACTGATGTTCTGTTTGACCAGAAGGCCATAGCTTGTGTCAAATTGACAAAAAAACAAACAAACAAACAAACAAAAAGACCAAAAAAACCCTACCCAGTACACTGTATATAATATATGTATTATTAACTTCCGTGTGTATACTTTTAAGAACAAAATAATACATACACATGGAATATAACCTCCTTCTCAACAAACAACAATGAAATTATTTCTGGATGCAAAGCATTCTTCATAAATCTTATTTCCAATATTCCATCAAACAAATAAACTATAATGCCTCCCAATTGTGCTCCTTTTATTTAACATTAAGGCTGCTGGTAATTTCACAAAAACAAAAACAAAAACACCGCAAGTCACAGTTTTACATATAAAACTTTTCTTCTAGATTACTTTTCAGGACATGCTTCAAAAATTTTGACAACTGATTTTAAGTGCTTGACATTTTGACAGAACTTCCCCATGACCCAGTACCAGGGCCCAGATTAAGAAGCAGGTCTGGGGATTTCCACACGGCGAAAGGGGATGTGCTTGCATGATACCCAACAAAGTTAGGTAAGCCTTGGGGAATGAGTCAAGTATTGCACAAGACAGGAAAGGAATCAAATTCAAGGGGTCACAGGTTCAAAACAACTCTTGCTATGAAGCAAAACAGCAAGTCTTTGCCTTCCTATGGAATTCTGCCAGGGACACAGTTCCAGGAGGCCTTCCAGAGGCTACTCCAGTAAGTCCTGCTCTACCGCAAGGTACATCTCTTCTCTAAGGTTACTCCGGTCTGACCCACAAATGCTAAAGCCTTATCTAAGACTTGGGCCCCCAAGAAACCACTGGGAAAAGAAAGCTCCCCCGACCTCCAGCTAGTGAAGAAAGAAAGAAGAAGACAGAGGGGTTCATAAACACACATTTAAAAGCTGTCCTTTTGTCCCCTTTGTTTCCCTGTGACAATGTCAGTAGCTTTGTATCGGAGCTTGCTTGGTCATCACATGTATTTGTCGAGCTCACACTTTGCAGTCAGTCCCCAGAGACACAGCAGTAGACAAAAGAACAAAGGCAGCCCTGCTTAGCCAGACTCTGGTGCTGACAGCAAGTGGTTTGGGTCCCTGACTGTAAGTTATGGACAGTTTTGGGGTTTGTACATCTCTGGACTTTTCCCTCAATAAACACTGACGGTGACACAGTTTCATAGAGACACAAACTTTCCCT
>JAQHUG010000063.1:1077605-1094727 GCA_028555095.1 Dicrostonyx torquatus
CTTAGGATTAATGACAAAGTTTTAAAATTCTTACTGTAAGTAAGCATTGGTAATGCTCATCTTCCTAAAAAAAAAGAAAAAGACTTTCCTATAAGCAAAGACTTGCGGGGAATCCCAATACCTAGGCCTCTAAGAAGCTTTAAAGACAGCTGCTTACTACCAAGGGCTAAAGAATCATGACTTCCCAGTCTTACAAAAGAACTACTAACATACTGTGGAGTTAAAGGGTCCTGCTGTCTGAAGCCTGCGTGAGCATAAGGACAACAGAGGGTTATCCCCACCTGTGCTACTGACTGCCAAGGAACAGCAAAGTCCCTAAGAACTGGCACTTGAAAAGCAGCTTCTCACCTGCCTCAACTTCCACAGGGTGGAGCAGACTCCAGTCACAGCCATGAGTGGCTTCAAGCACAGAAAGAAGAGTAGATCAGCCCTCAATGAGTTTCTAGTCTAAGGAAAAAGATATGGCCTGATTACACCCAGACGGCATCATTGCCAGTTTCTATGGAGTTAGGATGCATCACGGTGCACTGGCACAGCTATCACTATTATCATCATCATCACAATCATCTCACAGTCTTTCTGCCCTTGCTTTCTTAGGATGCTGCACTCTCTCCTTTGCCTCCTACTTTCTCTTCCTGGACCCTAAGTGGCTCACTTCCTAGATGACCTAATCCAGACTTGTAGATCTACGTATAAGCAAGGACTTCCCGTACTCACACGGCTTCCCCATTGATCCCCAGAACGTCACAGCCAGAGGCCTGCAGGACACCACTAATTTTCCTAAGAGAACACAGAAGAATTTCCCATCTCTCCAGCCAGTTGTTTCTCCAGTGGCAGTTTCTCCCGCAGCAATTTCTTCCCAGGCAAAAGCCTCATCCTCAACCCTGTGGTCAGATCTTTTTCACCCTGCCTCTTACCCAGAATTTACTTCAACTGGTTCTTCATCTTATCACTTTAAGGCCACTGCCTACCAACATCATGCTTACAGATCACGGCACAGCCTGCCACCTGTTTCCTTTTCCATTATCCTCCCGAATAGCTGAGTCCCAAGAAGCAGTCAGATACCAACACACCCCACACAGCACCTCCAGGGGCTGTCCACTACACACAGAATAAAATCCAAAGTCCTTACCATTGCCTACAGAGCTGTGGTTCAACTGCTAACCTAGTAGGAAGAAGAGCAGAAAGAAAGAACCAAATCAGACACATGCAGCCCAAAGGGCTAAGGGAGGGGTGAGGAGGCATAGAGGAAACAGGTAAATACCCCAAAGGTAACAATGCCCTGCCCATTGTCAAAAGTCACTTCCTGTTCAGCTCTGCTTCACCCCTCTGCTGTTGCTGGCCAACTTGCCGCTCCTCCACCCACACTAATTGATTCCAGCACCATCGTCTTTGCAATTGCCAAGTGCTTTGCTTGAATAGAGTTCTCAGTCCAGATCGCCTAAGAGCCATGCTTTTACTTCATTCTCTTTGCTTCTGTGTCACCTTCCACAGAAACGGTGTTCCGCTTGGCCATCCTACATAAAACAAACATATGCTCTCTCTCTCTCTCTCTCTCTCTCTCTCTCTCTCTGCCTTGTTCTCCTGCTCTGTTATCCACTGTACTTTAAAGGTACTGCCTGCTTCTCCCACTAAAATGAAAAGTTCATCAGAGCAGGAATTTTGACCCTCCTACCACGCAAGAAAGACTCATTAAATGAACAAATAAGTGTCAGGTTGTGTTATTTTTATTTATACCCTTTTTTTTTTTGGAAAAGAGGATTCAGTTTCTCATAGGGATGGTTACACTATTGATAAGGGTCCTAAGCAGACTTCTGAGACACAGCCCCAAGAGAAAGCCATTTACTATGAGGACCATCCATAGACAAATAATCCACTGGAATCATGAATTTCAATGTAAGGAGCAATGCAAAAGAGTAAGGCCATGTGAAGCACACGAAGGAGCCTATTAGTGCTTTATGACAGGATTCATAAGAGAAGATGCCTACCTCGTAGAGAGATGACTAAACTCCACTTCTGAATACAAGTTAGCAAACAACATCCCAGAAAAGCCGTGTGCTTTCATAAGGAAGAGAACTGAAAATGAAGCTTATTCAACTATGGTTTGAGATGCTGTCATTGTTAGTTAAGTATGAGAGCCCACTGAAGGACACTGAGGATGAACCCCTCCTGCACAATCAGCTTCTAAAAAAAATCAGTTTGTAAAACCAGAAACTGAAACTGTAGGTCAAAGGAATGGGATCTGAGTCACTTCTGGCCCTAGATGAAGACATGCCTTTCTAAGCTTCCCAAGGACCACATGCTTGCTAATGAGAGCAGGGGAGATAGTGCAGTCTGTAAAGGGTTGGCTATATAAACCTGAGGACCTGAGTTCAAACCTCAGCATCCACATCACACCAAGGCCCAGTGGTGTGCACGGCAATCCTGGCTCTGGAAAAGCGGACACAGGAGGATCTCTGTGGCACGCTGGCCAACTAGTCCAGCCAAAATGTAGAGCTCCAGGTTCTGTGGGAGATCCTGTCGTAAAAATAAGGTGGACTCTCAGGTGAAGGGTGAAGGAGGCAGATGTAATTGTCATCATTAATATGAAAAGGACACAAGTGAAAAGGACAGAGAGTAAAGCATGTACAAGTTATGCCCACAAAATACCAAAGGATGACCCACAGTTTTGAAACCTAAGAATATTTACTATTGTATGATTGCCCACAAAAGGCATCCTCTGCACTCAACAGGCATTCTCTGTGTCTGTTACTTCAAGAGCCTTCTCCCTAAACAGAAGGCTAGCACATTTGTGAAGTCATGTCTGTGGGAGCTCCCAAGCAAGACCTGGAGCAGCTCGGCCCCACAGAACCAGCTATGGTTACGGGCTCAGTAACAGGGTTCCACTGTAGCCCCCAAACCAAGGAGGTCTACTTCCTACAGAAGCCAGGGAGAACTCAAAAGCAGGCAGAGTTCATCAGAGGGGCGACCTCGCAAGGCGGGAGGTGGAGTTTCAGGACTCAAGCCTGAACAGTCTCTAGCAGAAGCTAGAAGCCCCGCCCCCTACTCCACCTCACCCTGTCCCTGCAGACTGTAAACTTGTTTCTGGCTGGTCCCATGGACTCACCAGGTCTAGCATAGCATTCTACCGGCTACACGTAATTCTAAAGCCTCACTTGACCCTCACCTGCCCAGGGAGCTGACCAAGCAGCCCGTCACATAAAGGATCTCCTGGGGAACCACGAAGACACAATCCCCCTCTGTAGCTCTTCTGGCTCCTGAGGCAGACTGCTCAACAGCAGAACTTAAGCCCTGCAGACTCACCAGCGTCCTCCCTGTGGTCTGTTGTGGTAACTGGGCTGGAGGGCCAGGAAGGGGCCTGGAGAACTGCTTCCTGCCCTGCGAGCCCCAGGAGTTGCTCTGAACTGCAGCACAGGCAAACAATTCAAGCCACCCAGGTGGGATAGAGAAGAGGAGGAGAAAGGAAACACAAATAAACCAGAGTCAGACACGTCCAAGTGTGAGAGCAGCTAGGAGCCGTATCGTTCTCAAGAGAGTCTCCCGGGTGACAAGAAGCAAGGAGTTCAGAAACAACAGTCCCAAGAGGAGCCAGAAAGATGCCTTCCTCACCAAGGAAGACTGATGGCAGTGTTCTGGTCAGGTTGAGGGATCTGGAAAGAGGGTCTGGCAGGGGTGTGGGAGAAGGGCTTTGGGAGCAGCCTCCATGCATGCAAGAGGCAGAAGTTGCCTGGGTAATCGGGGGCCAGATTTGGGTGACACCTGAAAGAAGGGCTGACAGAGCTAAAAGAAAACACACTATGGAAAAAGAATGAGACAAGTGGCCCTCAGGAGGACTAGGCCTGTATCCTTTGTTTCTCTAGAATTCACATTAGGGCAGCCCACTGAGTCCACCACTCGGGCACGAAGAGTCTCCCTTCTCCTTTCTGTAGAGACTTTTGCTCCCTCTGGAGGCAAGTTTTACATTAGGAGGGGAACTAATAGCTCTGGGGAATCCATTTCTCCCAGTCTTAGGCTTTGCCCTTGGTAACGTATTTCTGTCTTTCCTGAGGCTTGCTACTTTATGAAGGGCAAACCTAAAGGAAAACGAGCCCTCGCTGTGGCATACCAGCCAGGAAGTCACAGAGTGAAGGGTCCTTCCAAGGTCCCTTAAGAGAGCACACGGGAGGCCCAGAGGGCTCCTTCACCAGAGTGGTTTTCGTCCCACTCTGAGGCACTCTCTAAAGAGGAAAGGGGACTAACTGGGCTCTTAGAGGAATGTGATGGATGGGTGGACTTCTCAGCCAATTTCAGTCTCTGTTCATGTGACGGGAAGCACCAGCCTTGTGCTGTTTGACCACAGGACCAAGAGGAGCTGAGTCAGGATGGGTATTTCTGCTTCTCTCGTGCATTAAGTCAGAAAGACCTTGACCTTAAAGACAAAGGTGGAGCCCAGTTCATCCCTGACCTTAGATCCTCTTCCAGGACATGCAGAGCTGGTATCATCCTCGCTAGTCATTTCCCATGATCTGACAGCTGGAGAGGCCTCTAAGCACGCCATTCCTCCCATCTGTCCTCAGAACTACCACCCCAGACACTGTGTGGACCAGGCTCCTGGATGTTCCGTCATTCCCACATCATCCATAATCATAACTTCCTGTTCCATGGACATTTCACATTTCTGTTTTCAAGGACATGAAGTCACAAGAAAACATGAAATAAAGCTACTGATTATTTAAAGATAATTGTAGAAAAGCTCATCCTAAGCTACTCTTTCAACTCTACTAAGAATTCCATCTATTCCTGAGTTTCCTAATATTTGGGAGCAAAGAAAAAAATGGTGGAATCATATAATTCTCCTGGTTCAAAGAGGGTGAGAGGAATGGGGAAACAGGCTGCCCAGTGTGAACTCCTAAAGGCCTCTCTACAGGACAAGAGTGAGCTGAAAACCACTGGACTTTTAGAGAGAAGTATTTACCAGGTGGTCTCTTTTAATATCAGCATCTGTTTTACGAAAGCATCGAAATACAAAAGCACGGGTTTTCAAAGGCCGTCGCTTCAGTACTGGGGCAGAGGTCTGGAAGCTAATACAAACCTCATGGTTCTCAAAAGAAAACTGTGCGGCTATCAGCATCCATCCTGGGGGTGGTGATCAAAGACGTCAGAGGGCACTGAACGTGCGGTGGGATGGACTGTCTTAATGAATTGAGGACAAAGGGAAGGGGATCCAATTACCTACATTAAACAGAGCATTCATTAGAAAGAATACTTTGCTAAGATGCTAATAGAATCCTGTGAAGCAGCGCTGGAAAAGGAATCAGTAATTAGTGGACCTCTTCTAACACCGCTCTTAAGGATCAATTAAACCTTCACTGGGAGTTGACAGCAGTGACCACAAGAATGTCTGCTCCGGGGAGCACTGGAGGAACAAGGTGCCAGGTTTCTGCCATGTCCGTCTGCTGGTGGTAAAGTACTGTCTGAGGAGGAAGGATCCTGTCAGGAATCACTGGCTGGACAACACTGAGCTACAGACATGCCCAAGGAAAGAAAACACGCCTATCCCAACTTTGATTTCTATATACATTGAGAAGAGGGTGCAGCTGGAACACCCAAATTCTACTGTGGCGTATCAGCGGAGAAGCTATTCCGCCTCGACGGTACTCAGACTGTGGTCAGTTCCTAGTTAGCATCGCCTGGGTAGGAACTTGATAGACTTGAAGATTCCTGGGTCCACTTCAGAGCCGCTTAACTGAAACTCTTACGATTGAGCCTGTGCATCAACACGCTCACCTATGACTCTGATGCGCTGAATCCGATAACCACCCATCCAGAAAGTGTGGGGCTATGGGAGCAAGCCACAGGAGCTATCTTACAATACTGCTTTGTCTCTCTACAAAGTCTCTGTTATACTCCGAGAGGAAGAAAGGTGTTCACACATGCCTATTGTAAGCAAATGACCTAAAGCACCTGGAAAGGGTTTTGAAGGCCCAAGAGTTAAGAAATGAAGGAAAGGGGTAAACTTTAAGGAGCTAATTCAGGTCTCGACTTGATTCACCAGAGAGGAGTCTTCTGTCTTAGGGTAATGATACAGTGCTCTTTGAACAGTCAGTGCACTGACAAGCTCAACAGTCAAGACATGGAAGAACCGCATCTGCTCCCAGATGGTTAACACCAAGGCACCTTCCAGAGCCAGCTGTATCATCGATACAATGGAGGGTGGTGCAAGATTATAGGTGTTGGAAAATGGCTCTATAAAGTTGTAAGATGTTCTTAGTTTGTGTCTTTAACACTCATTGGGTTTTAATTCTTACAGATAAGATATGATTTATAGTTATTGTACTTAACAGATAAAATCCTTCCGAGTCATGTCACTGCTTTGAGCTTTCTCTGGTATTTAAGCTCCTTTCTGCTGTTGTCCTGGGGTACCTGAGTCACTGGACACTAGCACTATCCAGTAATGATCCCAGTGAACGACCGGGTCAAAGGTTTCCATATTACTGTCCATTGTAGTAACATTTCCTTCAAAACTATTTCTGTTCATAGTTCTTCAGCACCATCAGGAGATGTCTCTCCCTTCTGATTTCTACTAAGTTTTTTACTTTTTTTTTTGCCAATGTAGCCTCCAAATGTAAAGTTTAAAGTAAACAATAAATATACAGACAACCTTATTGGAAGGAATTCACATGCCATGGAATGTATACTAAGTAAGGATTTCCTGCCATCATCACAGGGCTATACAACCACCACCTTGGTAAATTCCAGAGCACCCTCATCCCTGAGAGAGAAAGTCTGCACTCACTGTTGCTTCCCACCTCCCCAAGCCTCCCAGCTCAGGCAGCCAGCAGTCCACACACCGTTTCCAGCAGACCAACCAGCTAGGAATCAAAATCAGTGACCTCAGAGATAAGTCTACATCCAATGCATCCACTCTCCACTAAAGATCAGAGAAAGAAAAGAATGAGGAAAAAACCTAACATTTCAGGACAACACCACAGTACCAGATGTTCTAAAGCAAACCATACATTCTAAATAAGTATAAGTAATAAAAACTGGTGGTAACGAAGTGAAACCAAAAAACCCGCTCTAATAACATCCCATCAGGTAGAAAAAGAAGATAAAAGCAAAGAAAGATTAAACAAATAAAGACATTTTATCCAATCATATTAATAATTATATCAAATAAAAATAGTCTAACACTAATTTAAATGGGATAGAAAAAAAAGAAAGACCCAATTATATACTATCTACAATAAAAGCTTCTTTGAGGGATATAAACGCAAGCACTAATTAAATAAGACAGAAAGGGCTACACTGACACCAGACAAAGGAGCTCAGAAGAAAGAACACTTTCTTGACAGAAATACTGACAGGAATAAAGTCAGTCACTTCACAATAAGTCAGCTGACTGGAGAAAGAATAACCCTAAAAGCATACAAACACTTAACACAGATTTCCAAAATACTTTATTCAAAGACTCTTTTTTTAAAAAAAAAAAAAGTTTTCTTTATTATGTATTCAGTGTTCTGCCTGCATGTATCCCTGCCAGAAGAGGGCACCAAATCTCATTACAGATGGTTATGAGCATATGTGGTTGCTGGGAATTGAACTCAGGACCTTTAGAAGAGCAGGCAAAGCTCTTAACCACTGAGCCATCTCTCCGGCCCCTCAAAGATTCTTAAAACTAAAAGGAGAGCTAGAAAAATCCACTGCTGTAACTGAAGGCCCCAATATTCCTGCTCAGTAGTGATGAACCAAATATACAGGAAACAGGGAAACAGATGATCTGCCCACTGTTCCAACCCAATGACTAGATCCCTGGTCCACAAACACCAAATACACATTCTTCTCAAGTACAAATGTAACATTCATCAATTAATCCAGAGTCTGGGCCACTGAACAAGAAAGAGAGAAAGAACAAGAAAAGAGGTCCAACATACTAATGTCCTCTGAGAAAAAAAATGAAATTAAGTCAGCAGGGTCAACAAAAGCATATATGAAAACTTCCTAAAATAGTTAGAGATCAAACAGTATTGACTGAGTTTTCTGTCCTGCCCGGTTCCCGTAGTCATTAAGTCCCAAAGAAATCACACAGAGGTCTACATTAACTATAAACTAATTGGCCCATTAGCTCAGGCTTCTTATTAACTCTTATAACTTATATTAGCCCATTATTCTTGTCTATGTTAGCCATGTGGCTTGATACCTTTTTCGGTGAGGCAGTTACATCTTTCTTGCTCTGTGGTGGGGTCAGGACTACAGACAAAGCTTTCCCCTTTCCAGAATTCTCCTGTTCTCATTTCCCACCTCTACTTCCTGTCTGGTTGTCCCACCTATACTACCTGCCTGGCTACTGACCAATCAGCGTTTTATTAAAATACAATTGACAGGCTACAAACCATTGTCCCACAGCAAAACAGTATACTTCTAAAGAACCCCTAGTTTAAAAGAAGCCACAAGGGATCTTAGAAACATTTTAGATTGATTGGGCATTGTGGTGCACACCTGAAACCCAGCACTTGAGATGGCTGGGCATGGTGGTGCACACCTGAAACCCAGCACTTGAGATGGCTGGGCATGGTGGTGCACACCTGAAACCCAGCACTTGAGATGGCTGGGCATGGTGGTGCACACCTGAAACCCAGCACTTGAGATGGCTGGGCATGGTGGTGCACACCTGAAACCCAGCACTTGAGATGGCTGGGCATGGTGGTGCACACCTGTAACCCAGCACTTGAGAAGCTGAAGCAGGAGGATTATGAATATGAGGCCAGCCTGGGCTATAAGATGAAACTTGTCTACAAAAAGAAATTCAAAGTGAAAGAACTTGAAAACACATGATATTGAATGTGAGGATTGCAAGAGCCTAAAAAGAAATCTTTAAATTAAATTTAGTATTAAATACCTGTATCAAATCAGTGTTCTAAGCTTTCACTTTAGGAAACTTGGAAAAAGGCAAACTAACCCCAAATCCATCATGAGGAAGGAAAGAATAAAGGCAGAAATTAATAAAGTTGAAAGGAGAAATGAAGAAAATTAATGGAACCAAAAGTTTGACTTATGAAAAGATCAATAAAATTGATGAGTATGTAGCCACTCTGGTCAGGAAAAACAGAGACAACAGAAATCACAGGCATGAAAGAAGAGACACTAATATAGATCCTACAGATACAGACGAACTAGATTGTTCTTCCCTTATTCACCCCAAATGGATGTCAAATAGTAACAAATTTTGTAAATACTTTTTCCCTATATATGCACTTCTATGATAAAGCTTAATTTACAAATTAGGCACAATAAAAGATTAAGTGCTAACAAAAATACAACAGAACAAATATAACAATGTTCACATTTAAGGATCATCCTTAACTAAATTATAGGTTGCTTGGACACAAGCACCCCAATATAATTGTATGTATATGATATGTACAAGATAATTGAAATGGTCACTAAATGATTAGTAGGCAGACAGGATTGAGCAAGGATATTCTGGACAAAAGGACAGAGCTGGATAGGATGAAATTTCATCATGCTACTTAGAAGAGTATACCATTTAACATTGACTTAAGCTGAATTCCTCATTTAAAATGTTTGGACTCACTGTGGACATTCAGCAACTGTAGCCATGAACAGGGGTGGGGTACCTGCTACATTATGAATGACTCTATGACCACAATTTGGCAACAGATAAAATGGACAAATTTCTTTTAAAATATCAACTGTTAAACAACATTAAATATATAGTATGAACTAAAGAAATGTCATGAGACCAACATTACTTGATATGAAAATCAGATAAAGAATGATAAGAAATGGAAGATGATAGCTGGTGAGCTGGCTTCATGGGTTATGGGGCTGGTGCCGAGTCTACTTACCCAAATTTGATCACCAGAATTCACATGGTGGAAGAAGAAAATTGACTCTTATAGCTTGTCCTCTGACTTCCACAAGAGTGCCATGGCATACATATGCACACAAATACACAAATAAATGTTTAGAAGTATAAAAACGGAAATTACAAGCTAATATCCTTCATGAATACAAAATTATAAAAAGCATCAAGCAATTCAACTTGCCCTGTTGGTTTCCCGCACCAGTATTTCACCTCCCAGAAGTGAAAGTCTACTCAAAGTCCTCCTCCCCACTTGACCTTCTCTGTGAACACTGTATATGCTCATTCATACTCTCAATACATTTTGATTAAATATTTAAATACCAGTCACTGTGGTAAGCACAGGAGATTCCTTAACAAAACAAAGAACAAAGGACCCTCCTGGGAGGAATTTACATTCTAGAGCCACTCCATCACTGGGGTGCAAGTGTCTCAGGATCATGTCTAACACAGATTCAGTTGGCTCCTGGAATGCAGCTGACTCTGGTATGGCAGACGTCACACACTCTGATACCAAGCAAATAGGACTGGGAGCGCTTATAGCATGCTGTAACATGCTATGGAACATGATTGATCAGGAAGGTATCTGGGGCCGAGGGTAATGACAAATTATAAACATGCCTCATCACCCCACTATTGACAATCCAGTATCTCAAGGCTCAAGAGTTCTTGAATTAAAGCAGATTATTAGAGTAAAGGGGCCTCACTGATGTTGAGTGGTCCCAGAAGCAATGAAGTCAGACTGGAAGGAGCAACTGTATCTTCATGTCACTGAAACCTGAGTTCTGTTTTAAGAAGCCAGGCGAGCCAAGTGGCCATGGCAAATGACGAGGTCCCACAAGTTAACTTCAATGTAAGGGCTCTTTTACACCTTCCTCCATGAGGGAGAAAGGATAGCCATGTCCGAGGTAACATAGGCCAGGAAACAGGGCAAAGGGAGTGCTTACTACAAGGGAGGATGTAGCTCACTGCAAACATATTCATATTCTGACTGGACTGGGGAGAAGATGGCTGTCTTTGGAGAGTCTGCTATGTTCCAGAAATCCAAGAAAGAAAAAGGGTCTGACGAAAATGCTTCTTTAAATACCGATTAGCTTTGTCTGCAGGGAGGTACCCATTTTAAGAGGCTACTTCAGTCCAGGAAGAAAGAAAAAGAAAAAAACACAAAGCAGTGACCCCATAGCTAAAGAGAGGAAGGAAGCTATTGAAAGCCCTTGTCCCGTTGCCGGGTAGAATACAATAGCCAGGACCTCTGTGGAACAACTAGGGCATCAACAGAATCCCTCGGACCTCATGTTTTTTGGATTTTGAGCCTGTTTGAGTACTGTTACTATGGCAACAAGGCTGGGATGCTCAGCTCTACATGAGGGGTTTATCCCTCCAAATATGCCTCTCCAGTAAGCAACAAAGGGATTCGATGAACCTCAACTAATCTCATATTCTCCTGGGAGGCCTCTCTTAGGAGGCACTTCCCCTCCTTACTCCCACAAACTTCCTAAGTTACACTCTGAGTTCAGCCCACAACCACATCTAAACAGTTACTTTCACACATCACCCACATCTGGGTCAAGCCTGAAGGACTCTGTCAGTCACAGGAGCTTCTCCCATACCTGCTATGCAGGGACAGAGCGAGGACAGTTTTGGAATTCTTTTAAGATCCACATAGTTACTTATAGTTGGTCCTCTCTATGCACATCTTTGAATCCAGTCAACTAATGGATCAAGAACATCCTGAAAATCAAGTTTCTCGAAACATGGGTACCTTTTCTTCCTGTTATTATTCCTTAATCTACAAGTGTAAAGTCTAGAGACTATTAGAAGGAGGACTGGGGAAATGGCCCCAGAGGTAACGGGCCCGAGGAGCACAAATACCGTACACATAAGCACATGTTTTACACAGGGAGAGATGACATATGCGGACTTGAGTTAGAATCCCCAGAACCTACTTGTCTTAGTTTCATTTCCTGTCGCTGTGATAAAAAACATTCTAGGCAACATGGGAGGAAAGGGTTTATTTCAGCTCACGGTTCCAGGTTCCAGTCCATCACAGAAGTCCCAGTGGTGGGAACTTGAGGGAGCTGGTCATATTACGTCCATAACCCAGAGTAAAGAGGAAGGGATGCTTACGGTGTTTGGCTCACTTTCTTCACTTTATCCAGTCTAGAATCCCCACCCTTGTAACATGAGTGGCCTGCTCGTTGGGGTTTCTGTCCCGCCAAGTACCCCACAGCCGGCAAGCCCCAAAGAAAATCACACAGAGAGTCTACATTAGGTTATTAACTGATTGGCCCATTATCTCAGGCTTCTTACTAGCTCCCATAAGTTATATTAACCCATTGTTCCCATCCATGCCAGGCACATGGCCGGTACCTTTTCTCAGCTGGGACAGGGACACATGCTGCTTCTTTGGAGATCTGCGCAGGAAATGCCAGGGAAGCTTCCTGCTTCCCAAATCTCCTGTTCTCACCTCTACTTCCTGTCTGGTTTTCCCACCTATACTTCCTGCCTGGCCAATCAGCATTTATTTAAAACATGATTGACAGAAACAGACAAGTCTCCCACACCACATCCTCACAATGGGCAAGCCTTGCCACCTCAACTAACATAATCAAGATAATCCCCACAGGCATGCCCAAAGGCCTGCCTAATCTAGTCAACTCCTCACTGAGACTCTCTTCCCAGGTGACTCTACTGTGTTTTAAAACACCATTCCATATTCCTAAGGCTGATAAACACACCTTCATCAAAGTGGCTGGATACAAAATTAACTCAAAACAACAACAACTACAAACCAGTAGCCCTCCCATACATACACGATGAAGGGGCTGAGAAAGAAATTACAGAAATAACACCCTTCACAATAGTCACAAATAATATCAAATATCTTGGTGTAACTCTAACCAAGCAAGTGAAAGACCTGTATGATAAGAACTTCAAGTCTTTGAAAAACCAATTGAAGAACTTATCAGAAAATCGAAAGATCTCCCATGCTCATGGATTGGTAGGGTTAACATTTTAGAAAAGCAATCTACAGATTCAATGTAATTCTCATCAAAATTCCAACACAATTCTTTACAGAACTTCAAAGAACAATATTCAACTTTGTATGGAAAAACAAAAAACCCAGAATAGCTAAAACAATACTACACAAAAAAGAACTTCTGGAGGTATCACCATCTCTGGTTTCAAGCTATACTGCAGAATTGTAGTAGTAAAAACCACATGATATTGGCATAAAAACAGACATGTTGATCAACAGAACTCAATCAAAAGCCCAGATGTAAATTCACATACCTATGGGCATCTGATGTTGGATAAAGACGCCAGAAATACACAATGGAAAAAAGAAAGCAACAAATGGGGTGGCCTAACTGGATGTCAGCATGTAGAAGAGTGCAAACTGACCAACTTGGAGCCAGACACACAAAACTTGATAAAAAAGACTACCAATCATGCAGACACTAAGATCAGCAATTAATAAATGGGACCTTGTGAAACTGAAAGGCTTCTGTAAGACAAAGGACACCATCAAAAGGACAAAATGGCAGCCTACAGAATGGGAAAAGATCTTACCCAACTCCACATCTGATAGAGGGCTAATTTCCAAAATATATAAAGAACTCAAGAAACTAGACATCAACAAAATAATTTAATTTAAAAATAGGGTACAAATCTAAACAGAGGAATCTCGAATGGCCAAGAAACACTTAAAGAAATGTTCAACATCCTTAGCCATCAGGAAAATGCAAATCAAAATGACTCTGAGATTACATCTTACCCCTGTCAGAATGGCTATGATCAAAAACACAGAGACAGCTCTCCTGTTGGAGAGGATGTGGAGCAAGGGGAACACTCCTCCATAGATGGTGGGAGTGCAAACTTGTATAGCCACTTTAAAAATCTATATGGCAATTTCTCAGAAAATTGCAAATCAATCTACCTCAAGACCCAGCTATACCACTCCTGGGCATATACCAAAAGCATGCGCTACCATACCACAAGGTCACTTGCTCATCTATGATCATAGCTGCTTTATTTATAATCTCCAGAAACTGGAAACAATCTAGATGTCCATCAGCTGAAGAATGGATAAAGAAAATATGGTACATTTACACAATGAGATATTACTCAGCTGTTAAAAACAATGACATCATGAAATTTGCTGGCAAAGGGATGGTACCAGAAAAGATCATACTGAATGAAGTAACCTAGACCCAGAAAGACAAACATGGCATGTACTCACATATAGGTGGATTTTAGCCATAAAGTAGAGGAGAGCCCATGCTACAATTCACAGACCCAAAGAAGCTAAATAACAAGGAAGACCCAAGGGGGAGACACATAAATCTCACTGTGAAGAGGAAATGGAATAGACATCACAGGTGCATGGGAAGGTAGGCATGGGAACAGGAGAGAGGAGGGGTTAGGTGGGACGAGGAGGAGGAGCAGTGAGAGAGAGACAGAGAGAGAGAGAGAGTAATAGTAAAGAAACTGGAAGCAGGGGCCCCTCTGGGATGAGCTAGAAAACTAGTGCAATAGAAACTCCCATTTAGCTATGAGGATGACCCTAGCTAAGACTCCCTGCAATGGGAAATATGGAGCCTGAATGGTCATGTCCTGTAACCAGGCAAGACTTCCAGTGGAGGGACTGGGACCCCAGCCCAGCCATATAACCTCTGACCTACAATTTGCTCTGCCTACAAGATATGCTGGGTCTAAGGTGGCAGGGAAATTATGAGAATGGCCAACCAATGATTAGTCCATCTTGAGACCCATACTATGGGAGGGAGCCCACCCCTACACAGCTTCAAGGGCTAGGACCCAGAGGCTGGACAACCCAGAGACCTAAGACATAACCAAAAATGACTGGCAAAAAGGGGGGAAAAGGTCAATGAAATGATTCCTAATGATATTCTGCTATACTCATAGATCACTGCCTACCCCAATTGTCATCAGAGAGGATTCACCCAGCAACTGATGGAAACAGATGCAGAGACACAGACAAACATTAGGAGGACCTCAGAGAATCCTGTGGGATGGGGGAAGGAAGGATTATGGGAGCCAGAGGACCAAGGATACCACAAGAGAGCCCACAGAGTCAACTAACCTGGCCTCATGGGGGCTCGCAGAGTTTGAACTGCCAACTGGAGAACATATATGGGACTGATCTAGGCCCATGAACATATGCTGGTTATGTAGCTTGGTCTTCTTGTGGGACTCCCAACAGTGAGAGCAGGGGCTATCTCTGACTCTATCACCTGCTTCTGTGACCCTTTCCTCCTACTAGATTGGCTCTCCCACCATTAATAGGAGAATAATGATATACATAGGAGGCCTCCACTTTTCTGAAAAAAAAGGAGATGGCATGGAAGGGAGGAGAGGAGGAGGGGAACTAGGAGGAGAGGATGGAAGGAAAATTGTGATTAGGCTGGGGAAGATTAACTAATTAAATAAAATAAATTAAACAAAGAAATGATTACATTCATAGGGGAAAAATATATCATCCCATGAAAAGCTGGGCACAGTAGCACACATCTCCCATCCAGTGCTTCCATGGAGATATGGGAAACAGAAACAGGAGAATCTCCAGAAGATCCCAGAGAAGCTAGTCTGGCATACATAGTGGCAAGAAGCTCTCTGACCTCTGCACTCAAACCATGGTGCGCACACACATACACTCACACAAATACATACGCAAACAGAATACACACACAAACAATTTGTTCTAAAAAGAGAGGCTATTTAATAGACATAGGAAGGACAGGTTACATGTATATATGGTACCACTTTACATAAGGGACTTGACTATCTTCCGACTCTGACGTCTTGAGGAGGATCCTGAAGTCAGTGTTCCACGGACCCTGAGAGAGAAGTGTATGCTATCCGAGGTTTGCTGTATTCATTTACATTTTCCTCATTTTCCTTTTGACCACTGGAGATAAGAGTTTGGGGTTGAAGCAGTTTTCAAAATATACATTAGGAACCCAATCCTTCTTTTTTTTCTTTTTTTTCCCAATCCTTCTTTCCAAGATGAAACTTCTTTTAAAAGCAGGATAATCTGAGAATGTCAAGTAGTGATACCTGTATAAGAAAAGATCCTTACCTACATAAAGCCTGCAGCCTCAAATGTGACCAAGGTGAGCAGTCTCCAGATGCCCTAGACCTGTGAGTCCTGATCATTTCGCCCCTGAATGAGACAGCTAGGACATGGAATTTTGACAAGAATGTAAGATGAATCTAATTCATTAATTCAAGTATAAACATTGCAGGTAGAAACCACGGGGTGGAAAGAACAAACACTGCAATGTGCTGGACCTTGAAACCACCAGGCCGTTCTTTCCAGAGCAGAACACAGTACACCTGCATCTGGGCAGCTCCTGTGTCTGAGCTGTTATCCTTACTCTGTTACAAGATAATAAAGTGACATAACTTATATTTGGAATGGATACATGTAGAGCTTACAATATGTAAGTCACTCTCGTCCCCCTTCCTGGGAAAGGGAATCTTCTTGCCTTTGAGCACTAAAGTGAGAAAGCTCACTCCCATCCCAAACACACTGCTCTGTAACACACATCGCTGTCATCCAGGAGTGTGTCGGAACTGTCTCAGCAGCTCACCCGGCTCAATGAGGATGTCCACCTCTGGCCCAAACACATGAAGGATGGGGAGCTCCTTTGTAAGTGTGCTCATTCTGTCTCTGCTTTTGCCAAACCTTCCCTAGCAGTTTTCCATTTAGCCACACTATTTGCGATGGCTAAGCTTGGCAGTGAACAACGTGCCTGTGATAGCTAACCTTGGCTATCAACGTATCATGGTGACTTAGAATCACCATGGAAGAAAACCAATAGGTATGTAAGAGTGGTAGTCCTAGACTGTGCCAGCTGGGGAGGGAAGACCCATCCTGTGGCTCTGAGCTGAGTAAAAAGGAGAAGGCTAGCTGAGCACCAGCATCCATTGCTCTCTCCTTGACTGCAGATGCAATGTGACCTGCTGCCTCAAGCTCCTGCTGCCAAGACTTCACCACCACGGCAGACTGCATCACCTCCAACCGTGAACCTTCCTCGAGCTGATTTTATATCAGATGTCTAGTCAGAGCCAACAAGGAAAATGATTACTAATCTACCTATTCAAATACTTACATACTACCATACATGAGTGTCATCATACATCATCCCTCCCACTGTCCCCATGAAGGAGGGTTCATCTGTATTTCTGTGCTTTGATTGGTTAAATAAAAAAGCTGCCTGGGCCATTTGA
>JAQHUG010000063.1:1099552-1116554 GCA_028555095.1 Dicrostonyx torquatus
AAGAAGCCTGAGATAATGGGCCAATCAGTTAATAACCTAATGTAGACTCTCTGTGTGATTTTCTTTGGGGCTTGCTGGCTGTGGGGTACTGGGTAGGACAGTAACCCCAACGAGCCAGCCCTCATGTTACATCCCCATACTTTTGTCATGCAATGTAAGCCAGTTTATTCCCACTTTTCAATGAAGGAAACTAGCTCACATGATTTCAGTGGTTTTCATGGTCTATACAGAGTCGACCTTGAGGTCAGCTATGACTTCAGAATCTAGGGTTTCGGTTTGTCTGTTATTCCTGCAATCTGAGAATACTTCTTTGGGATATTTAAAAAGTGTATGTCGTGGGTTATGGCCGTGGACACATTTCCAAAGTTTCCTACCCAGGATCAAGGCCAACCCAATGGTCTACGTGGAGCCTGTCCCCTAGCTCATAGACATCCCTTTCCCCTTCCAGTTCACCTCTCACACCTGTGTCTGGGGCTGAGGCCTTGAGACACTCAACTCTGGGCATAAGGTAAACTGAGGGATTGAGGACTCGAGTCCTCTCTTGATTGAAGTTCTGAGCTCTTTCGGAACCTGAGCCTTGGGAGTTGCTGGGCTGCTGCTGAAGCTGTCTGCTTCTCAAGCTTATTTTTATCACACGCAACAGTGCCCAGATGCTGTGGTATTGGCCTTGGCCCTGAAGATGTATAATAAGCATGACTTGGGAGAACTGAGATCTCCAGAGTAGGAGAAGCCTCAAAGAACCAAGGAAATAAAAACTGGAGCTAATTCTCTGAAATGCGAGCAGACTCTTACCTTCCCCCAACTGCCTTGGTCTCTTACATAATTCTGTGGCAGTCTGAGATAGCCATAGGCCTCATTGCAGGACCAGGCTTCTTCTCACTCAGTCCAGCTGATTCCAGATAGCTTCCTTGAATGATTTTCCACACATGGCCTCACTGGTGCTAGGACACAAGCTGGACAGGGGAGGGTATCCCCATTTGGGTAAGACTCAGAGACAGAGAGATCAGCTCTGATTAGCAGGAGAATCAGAAGTAAATCACTGTCTCCCTGGCCTGAGTCCAGTGTTCCTGATGCACAGACAAGGGTGTCATTGTGGGGAGTCTTGTCTTCATCTCTTCAACACTTACTTCTAGTGGGCTTTGATCGGGCTCATCACATGAATTATTCCAATAATTACTTAGCAGCCCTACCATCATCTGAGTCCACGAGTACTCAGTCTCTAAGTCACTCATCACTTTAATACAAGATCTTAGTTAAAGCCAGTATAGCCGTGCTGCTACCGTATGTGAAG
The DNA here is from genome assembly GCA_028555095.1 of Dicrostonyx torquatus. Taxonomy (NCBI): domain Eukaryota; kingdom Metazoa; phylum Chordata; class Mammalia; order Rodentia; family Cricetidae; genus Dicrostonyx; species Dicrostonyx torquatus. The sequence goes on from JAQHUG010000063.1 coordinate 1,100,844, forward strand.
TCATGGTTTTCTATGTTCTCCACGCTTAATTTCAAAGTCCCCAAAATGGTGTGACATGGTCTTTATTCAATTCACCAGCTTCATCTAAGGCCACACCCTCACACATGAGCTGTGGCCCACAGACCTCTCTGTAGCTGCCGCCGATCTTCTTGAAACAGTTTACTCCCACCTGACCTACTGAAACATCTTTACCTACATCTGTGTGACTTCTCTTAAGCAAGGTCCTCCTGGAGAGCCTTCTGCCCTCTTGTTTCTAACTGTTACAGCTTTATCCCATCCATATATTGGAGCGGAGCTCCTACATGGCTGGATGGTTTTTTTTTTTTTTCGAGACAGGGTTTCTCTGTATCTTTGGAGCCTGTCCTGGAACTAGCTCTTGTAGACCAGGCTGGTCTCGAACNCTAGCTCTTGTAGACCAGGCTGGTCTCGAACTCACAGAGATCCGCCTGCCTCTGCCTCCCGAGTGCTGGGATTAAAGGCGTGCACCACCACCACCTGGCTGGGCTGGATGTTATTAATCTGGGTCCCCAGAATGGGAAATCAGTTCTAGGCCACATAAAAGTAGATTAATGAATGATACTTGACTCAAGTCGCGGTTCTTGCCTGACTAACTTCTGTTTTGCTCCTGAATATCTAAATTCAGGCTGGCCTCTGCCCAGACCATCAGATATTATTAGATGCAGGTATTCAGACCTGACAATAGGATCTTAGAGTCATCCCTTTGTGATCAACTTATTAACATGATAATCAGAAATTCTGGTTGAAGAGTCAGAATCAGAATAAGTCGGTGTGCATTGGCCACAGCTGTGTGCCAAGAACCCGTCTCCCCTGGCTGCACAGACACCTTTAGAAAACAATGTGTAGATAGCACTTTAGCCACACAAAACAGTGCAACTTAAACCCACAAAAATCTCTGTACCTAACTATTTACGTGGGCATGCAGGTGTATTTTTATTTTTGAGTCAAGTTCTCCTGTAGTCCAGGCTGTCCTTGAACTTGCTCCATTATGCAGCCAAGGAGGACTTTCAGCTTCTCATCGTTCTGCCTCCACCTGTCTAGTGCTGGAATTGTAGGCACGCAGCCCTGTGCCCAGCTCTCCTGTTACATCACATCATACAAACGCTATATCCACCTCTTCAGGCTTTTTCAGAGACTTTATACTGCGGTTTAGAGTTGGGTCACTGCATCAACCTGGCTAGTTCCAAATGTGTTGACTGTGTGTTTTCTCATCTATATACTGGAGATAATACCTATACCTCCCTGGGTGTTGTGAGGATGTTTAATCCTTATAAAGAGTTGAAATGGCCCAAGTAAAGCACTTAGCACATGTGGTACACACAGTCACCCAATAAATCTTAGCTAGAGGAAAAGTTCACCCTTATTTGGGCAATTTGTTGTCTTTGATATTTATATATCTGTATAGAGATATATTCTTTGACATATATAAAGATATATTTTTTGCTATGTATCAATTTACATATTGTTTTAGGTAATAAAATAATATCATGAAAACATATATGTATTTCCACATTAGTATCCTTGAGGAAGTTTAAATAGCCATCTGAAGTGGTTTGACACAGTTTATGAGGTCCTCTATCAGCGCCTTCTACATCACTGTGACCAAACGCCTGACAGAATGAACTTAGAGAATTATCTTGGCTCACAGTTCCATCATGGTGGGCAAGACACAGAGGAAGAGTTCAGAACAGGAGTGTGCGGTGGAGGACGTTCCCATTGCAGCAGAACCAGGAAGCAGAGAAGACAAGATGGAAATGAAAGGGTGGACCTAACCTTCAAAGCTGGCCCCATCTCCCAAAGTTGAGAACTTCTCATAACATTGTTCACTGAAGACCAAGCATTTAAAATATGAGTCTCTTGAGGAGATTTCAGATTAGAGACATACATGGGCTATAGCATTATAATTTGATATGTGTATATAATACATGATAATCAAATAAGTAATTATGCCTATCTCAAACATTTATCATTTCTATGTGTTGGGAGTATCAAAACTCTTCCAGTTATTTGGAAACATGTCATGAATTATTGGACATGATAACTGCCCTGCAGATACGTAGGAACAAATGAGTGAGAACACACAATCTGTCTTTCTGTGACTGGCTTGTTTCGTTTATCATACAGCCTCCAGGTCTACCCATATTGCTGCAGATGACAAGATGCCATTATTTTTATAGTTCAATAATAAATACTCCATTGTGTGTATATACCTTATATGATTGCAAACAGTGCTGCCAGAAGCACCTTTGATAGTCCCTGGGATATACACCCATCCACAGGTTTGCTGGACCCCATGGTAGTTGTGGTTGTTATTGTTATTTTATGAAGCATCTTCATTCTGATGTCTAAAAGTTTTATGATTTAAATCATCGTGAACAGTGTATAAGATTCCCTCCTTCTCTAAAGTCTCATAGCACGTGCTAGTTTCATCTTTGTAGACGTAGCTGAGCTAACTGGGGTGAAATGACAGCTCGCAGTGGTTTTCAGTTGCACGTTCCTGGTGACTAATGATCTGACCATTTCTTAATGTTCTTGTCAGTTACTTGCATGCCTTCTTTTAGGAAACATTCATGCGTATTATTTACTCGTTTTCTGAAATGATTGAGGTCTCACTAGATAGCCCAAGCTGTCCTCAACCCCACAACCTTCTTCCATGAGACTTCCAGAACTGAGACTGCGGGTGTGTATGGCCAAGTCTGGACTACTGTTGAGTCTTTGCGGTTTCTTATCTATTCTGAACACTAATCCTTTGCTGAAGGGATGGGTCACAAATGCTTTTGTTTATTCTGCAGTCTATTTCTTTGCTCTTCTGTTTCCTTTGCTCTGCAGGAACTAGAGTAAAAAAAGCCCTTTTTAATTCCCTCCATCCCAAAGTCAAAACTTTCTCTTCTCCATAAGCAAGCTACTGACTGGTGCCACACGGTACTGAATTCTGAGGACTGATAGGTCTGTCTCCAGTTCTCTACCCCACACGTCTCGCCTCTGCAAGACAGCTACGTGCTTACCAAGGGTCAGCAGGCTAAAAATTGTCTGTACTGATTATATTTATTATTGCAATTGCATGACTAAATTTACATAAAACTTTAAAAGTATATGAAGTCACTAAATATTAACATAAAAATTGTTTCTGTGAACATTGGGTGATGAAAATGAATTGTTTAAAAGTTATTGTTGAATTATGTTTGAGAACTATAAAACAGTGAGAAAATTATATGTTTTATAAATGTTCTGCACTTTAAGGGTATAGAACATGTCTTTTTAAAACTTACTTATTTATTATGTATATAGTGTTCTAAAGCCTGAATGTATACCTACACGCCAGAAGGGGGAACCAGATCTCATTACAGATGGTTGTGTGTCTCCATGTGGTTGGTGGGAATTGAACTTGGCACCTCTGGAAGAGCAGCCAGTGCTCTTAACCTCTGAGCCATCTCTCCAACCACATAGACCATGTCTTAAAGGTACAGTCCAAGTGAGAAATATAATGTTGACTCCTGTCAGCAAACCCACAGGCAAAAAGTGTCTCCTCAGAGTGAAGTTTGCAAAGTTGTATTATCTGGTTTAAGTTAAAATATTTAATGTATACATTCATGATGTTTTTGACAGCTTTCTCAACTAGTCATTTCATTGTTCATCCCAGTCATTCCTCCAACACTGTGGAGTCTTGGTCATCTCAGACGCCAAGTCTATGACAGGCTTACATTGTTCCAAACACTGCTGAAATCAGTGCAGCCTCACTCAGCCACATCACATCATCCATTTCCAAAACTTGACTCCATGTTCAAAAGATGAAACCATGTCACAAGGTTTCTTAAAGGTCTGTCCAAATATCATTATCTTATGGATAATCTTGTATTCTATAATACAAGACAAATTTTTCAACAGAAAAAATATAACACAAGGTGACACATTGCTACAAACAACCAACATCACCAGAGGTACACACAAATTAACAATGGCCTAGCATTGAAATGACTCTCAGTATCTGGTTTTAGCAAAGTATAGGCATCAAACTGTTGCCAGTACTTTCCTTTGGGTCATAGAAACAGAAAGTTTATACACAGGTGTGATTTGTATTGTTATTGTTGCTAATGGTAGTGGTGGTGGGTTTTTGTTTTGTTTTGTTTTTCCCGAGATAGGGTTTTTCTGTGTAACAGCTCTGACTGTCCTGGAACTCACTTTGTAGACCTCGAACCCAAAGACCCGCCTGCCTCTGTCTCCTGAGTGCTGGGATTAAAGATGTGCACCACCACCACCGGTCTACATGTATAAATTTTTAAGTGACAGGCTCTTCAACCTTTTTAGACACAGTTAAATAGGATGTAAAACTCTCTTGCAAAAAATAAAAATGGAACTTTACTTATTCTCAAACATAATGGTGAGATGAAAATAATCCAGTAACGGATTGAACAGCAGCGTCACACAAATCAAGTTCTCTGAAGAGAACCACTCAATGGGAGTCAGTGATCTGACCCAGGGCTAATGTAAGGTTCCCCTGCTGTAGAGCAGAGCTCATGCCATGCAGTCCTGACCCAGGGCTAATGTACGGTACCCTGCTGTAGAGCAGAGCTCATGCCATGCAGTCCTGACCCAGGGCTAATGTATGGTACCCTGCTGTAGAGCAGAGCTCATGCCATGCAGTCCTGACCCAGGGCTAATGTAAGGTTCCCCTGCTGTAGAGCAGAGCTCATGCCATGCAGTCCTGACCCAGGGCTAATGTAAGGTTCCCCTGCTGTAGAGCAGACCTTAAGCTCTTATCTTTCGATCCTGGCACAGCGCTCCAGATCAGGGGCATGGCAAAATTCATGCTGTCAAGAAGTCAGTATTGCTGTCTTTCCCTTGACCTGTGGTTCTTTCTCTACTCATGTATAAGTCATGCTAGGAGGGACAGTTCCCCTCTCACAGTATTTGGTCAGGACATTGCTTCTCCATCTCATGCTGCAGACTTGCTGGTAGTTTATTCCTTATAACACCCAGACCCGACAATAAAATACTCAGTTTCTCATATCCTCAAGCCAAGGACATAGTGTTCTATCTATACATTAAGATGTAGATTTCCCAATAAAAGGCAAACTGCTTGACTGAGGAAGAAAGACTGGGCTGGAAAATAATTCTAACTGGTTAAATTTTGGTGCACTCACACACACACACACACACACCACACACACACACACACACACACACACACACACACACAGCCCTGTGTGAAGATATTTCTTGATTCTGAGCCCAAAATGTTGTGTCACCTTGCCCTGAGTTGTTGAAAGACTCACAATGAGCTTCCATTCACAGCTGTGGCCTGACTCTACGTGACCAGCAGCTTCACTCTCCTGCTGCTGAATAATCCTTCAGTACACTGTGTGAATAAATGTCGTTATGATTGGTTTAATAAACAAGCTGACTGACCAACAGCTGAACAGGATAAAGTTAGGCAGGAAAGCCAAACTGAAGATGGGAAGAAGGGTGGAGCCACAGAGTCAGAGAAGTAGTCAGTCAGACACAGAGGGAGCAAGAGATAAATGTGCCATGCTAATAAAGGTACCGCCATGTGGCAGAGCATAATTAAGAAATAGATAAGTTAACTTAAAATGTTAAGAGCTAACTAGTAATAAGCCTGAGCTATTGGCCGAGCCATTTGTAATTTATATTAGCCTTTGATTATTTGGGAGTAGACAGTTGGAACAGGAAACTTCTGCCTCCACCTTCCCCACTCAAAGTTTGAGTCAAAATAAACCTTTCTCCATTAAGTTGCTGTTGTTAGGGTATTTTGTTACAGAAAGTAGTAAGACACCAGCCAAACTGGAGGCCACACCCTTAATACATATCTTTTAGAAGACATAAGATGCAGACTCTAACAGCATCATCTCATAGGACTGTCACAAGGGGCAACCAAGCTCATTTAATAAGTGAAACCGTCATGGTAGACATCCAAATGTTGCTTATTACAATGGATGACAGAAAGTGGGAAAGACGGTGATGTTGAGGACCCTGAAATGTCGGCTGTTGGAGGTGAAGGCCATGTAGAATATATTTAAGCATGTGCTCTCCCTAAGCCGTGTTCAGTCATGTCATGTGTTTGGTCTTCTCCATCTGGTACTACCACACACCTCTCTGTGACAGTGTGATACAGAGTCCACATGACAGCATCGACTCCCTTGTTCCCTCGGTTGTGTCAGGTAACTGGGAGGTTCTGCATGTAAACATGGCAGCCCCTGTCCTAAAGAAGCTCAACTTGTGAAGATGGAGGTAGCAGAACAGTCCTGTGAAGAAGCTGTCACGAAGGGGAAAGAAGGGCTTTGGTTGCTGTCCTTTGAATGTGAGCAGGCTTATAACTGTGCCAGCCAATGGAATACAGCAGCAGTGACAACATGTGACCTCGGAGGCCAGGTAAGCTAGCACAGGCTCTCACTGAATGCCAGCACTCTAATGTGTCCCTGTGGTGCGGGACAATTCTGTATCCTGTCAATCATGTTTTAAATAAATGCTGATTGGCCAGGCAGGAAGTATAGGTGGGAAAACCAGACAAGAAGTAGAGGTGAGAACAGGAGATTTGGGAAGCAGGAAGCTTCCCTGGCATTCCTGCGCAGGTCTCCAAGGAGGCAACATGTAGCAGCCCAGCTGAGAAAAGGTACTGGCCTTGTGGCTGACAATGGGTTAATATAAGTTATGGGAGCTGGTAGGAAGACTGAGATAATGGGCCATCAGTGTATAACTTAATGTAGACTCTCTGTGTGATTTTCTTTGGGGCTTGCTGGATGTGGGGTACCAGGCAGGACAGTAACCCCAACGAGCCAGCCCTCATGTTACATCACTGTGGGAACATATCCTCCAGACACTCAAGCACCTTGCTTTGAGGAAACCCAAGCCATAGGCAGGTGGTGGCTCTGAGTGCTTCCCTGCTGAGCCCAGCCTTCAAGCCTAGTGGCTTGAAGTGGGTGGTAAAGAAGCTCTCACATTATTCTAGCCTATAGCCATCTGCCTGGTTCTTTTCAAATTACTGACCCCCCAAAAAAGACCTGGGCATAATACAACAATTGCTATTTTAGGCCACTATGTGTGAAGTAGTTTACTATCAGTGATGGAGACCCCAAACAATCCCTAATAGATTGATGACAAGCCCTGGTAGCCTAGGAGAGGGACCCACGTCACCGGAGTAATACCCCTCAAAGATAGCAACTGCTTAGGCCCTTCTCAGTTTTTGTTCCCCTTACCAAGTTTGCAACACCTTCCTTTATTCAGCATTTAGCTCACACAGACTATGTGCTAGTGTGTACAAACAGTGCGCCTTTAATATTACATATAGACCTTGCCCTTGCTGATCAAAGCACAGAGGACCAGTGTCTTGATGGAGAGCTCAGTCATATATAGAACATCTATATTATACCACTTCCCCCCAAGGCTCAGGGAACATCCCAAAAGAGAAGGCAGAAAAGCTAAGAGCTGGGGGTTAGGGAATGCTGGGGCAAAATGGTGTCCTCTAGACATGACATGCCTGCTGCATAGACTCATAGCACTAGCTGTGGCTGCCTGCACAGGACCTGCACAGGATCAAGCCAGACAACATTCCAGCATGGGTGGGGGAGGGGCTCATGAGCTGATGGCTGCTAGGGCAAGGACGGCCACTTGACTCTTGGTAGGTTGACCATGCTCCAGTGGGTAGCCTAGACCTATCTGTGTATGGACAGCACAAATTGGACTGAGTGGGTTATTTAAAAATAATAACATAAAATTGGAAAGGGGAATGAGGGTATCTGGGAGAAGTTAAACTGGGGCAGTAAGGGGTGAGTAGACATATATACATAAATGTATGTATGTATGTGACTTTCTCAAAGAATAAATAAAAATACGATATTTTTAAAAGTCTTTGCTTCAGACCAGAACGATGGCTTTTCCTGCCAAGCCTAAAGACCTGAGGTCAAGCTCCAGAACTCACATGGTGGAGGAAGAGAACCAACCACAAGTCGTTCTCTGTATGGCAAGCATGTGCCCATACCTACATCCCTACATGCACAAAATAAGTAAATATATCAATGTAATTTTTAAGTTTTTTTTTTAATTTGTCTCAATGATTTCACTGTGTAGTAGGAGAAAAGAGACACAAAAAAAGAGGTTACTAAAACAAACCCATGCTGGACAAGAGCCAATAGCAAGAGGAAAACAAGCCAGTGAGAAGGACATAAAAACCAGAGTGAGGCTGGCATCATGGACAGTGTGGCCAGGAAAAGCTCCTGGAGAAGCCGGCAGAGCAAAGTCTTGCTAGAAAGGCCAGAGGCAGGGACTCTAGGCCCCAGCTGGCTGTCCTTTCGGTATCTGCTCACACCTGGTACCCAGACACACCTTAGGAGCTTGAGCCTCTCCAAAGCATCTGGCAGCAGCTGCTTGCTGGGAACATCCCACAGTGGAGCTGTTTGGCACCATGGAAGGAAAGCACAAAGGAGGGCCACACCTTTTCACCTAGCTATGCTTTTCCTGGAACGCAATCCGAGGAGACAATACAACAGAGAAAATAAACCATCTGGATAAAGATGATCACATCAGTGCTGTCTGTAACAGTGGAATAAAAACAGTAAGCCTTAATTATAGAACACTTTTAAAAGTGCATCATAATAATGCCTAAGGTTTTATGAACACTTGGCTGTATGCCACGCATGTTGGAAGTGGGCCGTGTACATTGTTGGATTCTTGTGATCCATAGATAATCAGAGGAGGTAGTACCATTCCCATTGCCCCTATTTCTACATAGATGAGGAAGCTTCTCAAGATCAGACAGCACAGAGAAGACAAACGGCCACAACTTCACACCCTCAATTCAGTTTGAAGCATCTTTAATTCACTAACTACAGGAGAGGCAAGGTCCTCATCCCCAGACAGCTGTGCCCAGGCAACTGTGACCTTGGCAGAAAGCAGGGACCCTGGAACACAGGAAGAGAAATTGTCATTCTCCCATCAATGGCCAGTCACGAAGATGATAAGGATGTGGCCAGATCCAAGAGTCCTGCCACCACCAAATTTCACTGGGTATGGAATTGGTTCCACCAATTGAACCTGGCACCCCCAGATTCCCATTCCAGAGAACCTGACTGAGTAACACGAGCCAGGAAGTTCAAAGCAACACCCAGGGGTGTCTGCTTTCAGAGAAAACTCGGAGGCCTAGCCCTTGGGTCACTCCTGCCACCCTTCAGCCCAGAAACACCCGAGGAGCAGGGAAGCAACCATCTTGCATTTCCACATCTTAGTTGTATTAGTCAACTTGAACCACGATAACCAACATAATCAACTATATAATTGTGACTCACAGTTTTGGAGCTTCCAGTCCATGACTGGTTGGTCCCATTCTTTCTGGCCTTTGACCAGGTTAACTCTTCACCTTGTAGTCAGAAGCAAGAAAGATGTAAGGCATGGGTCCAAACCATAGCACTGTTCTGATGGCTTTCCCCATCAGGTTTTCAATTTGTTTGTGAATCTCTGTAGACTCTGGTCCACTATTCCTCGCTCCTTCCCTGGCCCAGGTCAGAGGTTAAGGTAAACCTGATAACAAAGCTGGGAAGTTGCCAGCCTCTTTCTTTTATAGATGACTGAACTGGAATTCAAAGTTGTTAAATTATATGTCCAGGGTCACTCACCCAGTAAGTGCTGAACTGGATTTGGTAGCCTCAGCCCTTCCTTTTAAAAAGGGGATCTGTATGTGTGTGTGTGTGTGTGTGTGTGTGTGTTTGTGTATATGTGTTTGTGTATGTGTGTGCATGTGTGCACATGCACGTTTGTGTGTGTGTGTTTGCATGTATGTGTGTTTGTGTGTGTGCGTATGTGTGTGTTTGCATGTATGTGTTTGTGTGTGCATGAGCACATGTGTGTTTCTGTGTGTCAGTGTGTGTGTTTGCATGTATGTGTGTTTGTGTGTGCGTATGTGTGTTTGCATGTATGTGTTTGTGTGTGCATGAGCACACACGTGTTTTGTGTGTCAGTGTGTGTTTGCATGTATGTGTGTGCGTGCGTGTGCACACACGCGCGCTTGTGTGTGCGTGCGTATGTTTGTGTGTTTGCGTGTATGTGTGTTTGTGTGCATGTGCGTGTGTGGTGTTGGCCTCCACACATGTATGGAAGTCAGAGAACTGTGAGGCATACACTATGGGCTCCCAGGGATCAAGCTCAGGTGATCAGCTTTGAGCAACAAGTGCACTTACCTGCTGAACCATCTCGCTCACCGTCCCAGACACTTGTCCTATTCAGCCACATCCACCCTTCCCAACCAATGAGATAGAGCTGTATAAGCACGAGGTCATTTCATGCTAGGCCTTCTCATACACACAGCGCACACCCTTGTGTTAAAAGGGACTTCAGCCCTAGAAAGGGTCCAATCAAGTCCTCTCAGAAAGCCAGCAAGGGGCTGGCACTGGGAGGCCCAAATTCATGGTGCTAACTGCACCCTTCAGTGAAAGGGGAGCATACTTAGAGAGCAGAATCCATAGCCAAAACTTGAGTGTTTAAAAAGTTCTGCCTGGAACTCCAGGGTCCAACTCTTTCACATAACCCCCACTTCCTGCAAGCCTTAAGCCAACCTGTACACACACTATAGCAAAGATGGCACCCATGGGCACAGCGGTACCGCTCCAGCCACAGATGCCCAGCTGATGGGAGACACATGATGGCGCTGATGTGGCCTTATGCTGAGAAGCATGTAAGGCGGTGACACAAGCTAAGAAACAGACTAGAATGTTCTGAACCAAGTGATGTTTATCTACAGAACGAGTTTATCTGGCTCTACAGACGAAAATCAACAACAAAATGAACTTACTGACATGTTTTGTAGCAGGGGTAGGCAAACTGTGGCTTACTGAAATGGGCAAAACCCTGCTGAACATCCTGTTGTCTTTCCCTGAAAACAAAACTTTATTAACATACCTCCATGGCCATCGTGTGTATATGCCCATGGCTGCTCTCATGCTACAGTAGCAGAAGGGGAAAGGAGGAAACCTACAAAGTTGAAAATATTGACCACCTGGCGTCTCTGTATCAAAAATTCACTCACCCTTCCTCCAAAGCATCAAGAGAGAGTCCTCCATCACCAGAACCGCAACAACTCCAGCTCCCTCTTCCGTGTTCCACAGACCGTGTTGGGAACGGTGAGTACAGGGGCAGAAGGAAGAGTGGTTACTGGCACCCTTAAAGAAAACAGCCTTCCTTCCTCTGACCTCACCCCATGCAAAAGCCTCAGGGAATCCCTGCAAGAACCGGGGTGGTCATCACTAAAACTTTTCCTAGACATGATTACAGATAGAAAAACACTTCTGCACCTCCAAGGCCTCCTTCCCAAGTCTTCTGACCCAGAAAGGAAACACCTGTAAGTTATTAGAAAAGGTGTCAGGTCGGCGGCCTCAGCCACTGCTTTGACATGGTAGAAAAGAAAGGGCAACCACACCCAAGGCAGAAGAAATGACAGAGAAGAAACCAAGGAATTAAATAGAAACTAAAAAGGCGGTGGGGGTGGGGGTCAACGAAACGAGCAAAGGACCAATAGAGCTGACAGTTTTGAGCCAGACTAATGAAGACAAGAGAAAATACAAACTGTAGATACCAGGAATGAAAGATGAGACGCTACCATAACTCCTACAGGCATTAGAAGGAAAATAAGGAAACACAAACTTTCAACCCTCATGTAAAATAAACAAATTACTCAGAAGGCACAAACTGCTGAAAACCACTGACTAGCCCTTTATTTATTTTTAAAATTTGTGAGAACCACCCCACCAAAAAACTTCTCAGGTAAATTCTACCCAAAACTTGAGTAATAAGCAACAATTTATAAAATTGGTAACTTCCAAACTCTTCCAGAAAATGGGAGGGACCATGTCTTAACCTATCACATCTGTCACTGAAATCAGACAGGGACGTCCCAAGAAAGCCAGATCAATACACCCAAGGACAAACACAAAGAGCCCTCCACTAAATGCTGGCAAGCTGAATCCAGCACAGGAAAGTATGACCACATCGTGAGGAAGTGAAGCTCCCTGGAATCCAAGGCAGGCTCAGCACGGACAAATCAACTAACGTGGTTAGACACAGCGACAGGAAAGAGCAGGAGTCGGAAAGCTGGGCTGGGCACAGGGCGACCAAGGTCTAGAGTGAAGATCCAATGACACACAGCTCTCCCTGCTTGTTTATACACTGTCTCTGGGCTTTTTTTTTTATTGGTTTTGGTTTTTTTTATGACAGGATTTCTGTGTATCTTTGGAGTCTGTCTTGGAACTCGCTCTGTAGACCAGGCTGGCCCCAAACTCATAAGAGATTCACCTGTCTCTGCCTCCCAAGTACTGGGATTAAAGGTCAGCACCAACTCTGAGATTCCATCTTACACCTGTAAGAATGGCCAAGATCAAAAACACTGATGACAACTTATGCTGGAGAGGTTGTAAGGAAAAGGGAACACTTCTGTATTGCTGGTGGGAATGCAAGGTGGTACAACTCCTTTGGATGTCAGTGTGGAGATTTCTCAGAAAATTAGGAAACAACCTTCCTCAAGACCCAGCAATATCACTTTTAGGTATATATCTAAAGGATACTCAATCATGCCACAAGGACATGTGCTCAACTATGTTCATAGCAGCATTGTTTGTCACAGCCAGAACCTGGAAACAACCTAAATGCCCCTTGACCAAAGAATGGATAAGGAAAATGTGGTACATTTACACAACGGAGTACTACACAGCAAAAAAAACAAAAAACAAACACAAACAAACAAAAAAACCAACATCTTGAAATTTGCAGGCAAATGGATGGAGCTAGAAAACATCATTTTAGGGAGGTAACCCAGACCCAGAAAGACAACTATCACATGTACTCACTCATAAGTGGTTTTTAAACATAAAGCAAAGAAAAAACCAGCCTACAAACCACAATCCTAGAGAACCTAGACAACAATGAAGTCTCTAAAAGAGACTTACATAGATCTAATCTACATGGGAAGTAGAAAAACACAAGATCTCCTGAGTAAATGGGAGCATGGGGACCGTGGGAGAGGGCTGAAGGAGGGGGGGATGAGGCAGGGAGGGGAGAAGAGAAAAATGTGGAGTTCAATAAAATCAATATATATATTAAAGAAATAAAGGCGAGCACCACCCCACGGCTCCCACCTGGTGACACCTTATAGACCACAAAGTCTAAAGTATTTATCTGTGGTTACAATGACTTGTTTTTCAGTCCTATTATATACTGTCCCAAAGGTAAGGGGTCTGGAGCTTTCCCTCATACCATTCAATCTCTGGGACTTGGGACACCAGCTGGGAGTCCTGCACTTCAGTTCAGGTCCCACACTGTTTACCCTAGGTCACCTCACTCACAGATCCAGGGCTCGTTCCCCATTCCAGATGCCAGTCCCATGCCCTGGGCCTGTGATAATTCAGACTGGTCAGCTATTAAAAAGCAAACAAAATACACTTCCTCCTCCGGCTCATTAATTTGCTACAACAACTCTAAGAACTCGGGAACACTGGCTACTGACATTTGCCATCTGATATGAAGGATACAATGCAGGAATGGCCAAGTGGATTAGAGATGCAGGACAAGCGTACATCAGGAGCCTCTAGGCATGCCACCATGCTAGCATCCACCAATCCACCCCATGATTTAGAAGCTTATATGGGGGTTCCATCATAATACAACAAAATGATTGATTAAATATCCTTTAGCCATTGGCAATTAACTCAAATGTTAGCCTTTCCCTCTTCTCTGAAGGTTGGGAAGCAATCTTTTAATTACAGGACTGGTTCGGCTGACAACCTGCCCCTAGCCTTAATCTATACACAGCATGGAAATACAGTTGGAGTGCCTTTTGAATAACTACTAAAGGCTCTGCTCTCACCCACACCACTCAGGAAATTTGTAGGTTTAGAAGCTCTGTGCCCGGAACTGGAGATAATGGCAAATACATATTCCTTAAATATCATAATATCACACTGGTCCTTTACAGAAAGCTTTACCAGCTCATAGAAAAAAGAAAAGTAATGTACAACATTCTTAACAGATACAAAAAAAAGTACTTGGAAAAATCCTATTTATTTCTGATTAAAAAAAACAATCTTAGCAATTATAAAGATAAACTCAAACTTCCTCAACCTTGTAAAGGGCATATGCAAAAGTCCTACAGGTAGCCGGGCGGTGGTGGCGCACGCCTTTAATCCCAGCACTCGGGAGGCAGAGGCAGGCGGATCTTTGTGAGTTCGAGACCAGCCTGGTCTACAAGAGCTAGTTCCAGCGCAGGCTCCAAAGCCACAGAGAAACTCTGTCTCGAAAAACCAAAAAAAAAAAAAAAAAAAAAAAAAGTCCTACAGGTAACACAGTACATAATCTTATATGGCTAAGTGCCTGGCCCCAGTGAAAAAATAAGCCAGAGTTTGCATTATATTGCAAACCAAGAACAAGAAATGAAAGTCAAACTATTTGATTAGAAAAAATAAAAGTCTATCAAAAATGACATCTATTCTCTACAATGAAAATCTCTAAGAATCTAAAAATAAAGTACTAGTAATAGACTTAAGAAATATCACATAATAGAAGATCAATTAAAAAAAATCAACTCAAAAAAGAATGCCCAGGGAAAGTTTAGAGGCAGAAGTAGGTAAGGGCTTAAGATTGATTCTATACCTCAGGCTCCAAGACTGTTCAAATTAAACATTTTATTTGTCGGTTAACTATAATTAGGTACCAGTTACATTAGATCCCTGAGTACTATATGTATACTCCCCAAACTTCAAATTTTTAAAAAAATTGTTAAAATAAAATTATTGTAGTTATAAATAATAGTAGTAATCAATCTAAAAATAAGGTTTTACTAAACGTAATATTTAAGTTTGTCTGAAAACATACAATGAATATGCCTAGAATCTAACAAAGTACATTCAACATTTATATGCTTAAAGTATAAAAACTCTGGAGAAGAAATCAAACAGTACACAAATCAATGGGGACATGTGCCTAATGGGCATACTACACTCACATACACACACACACACACACACACACACACACACACACACACACACACACTCACCCCAAGATGCAGGCTCTCTCCTTAATATGAAAACACTACTGATCCAAAGTCCAGCAAACTTTGAAGCTGGGCGAGGGGGCACACACCTGTAACAGCAGTGCCAGAGCTGCTGGGTACCAGAGACTTGACCTGCACAGGGAACTCCAGGCTAGCCCAGGTCATGCAATGAGGACCCTCAGTCTCCTTTCCTGCAGGCTAGCCCAGGTTATGCAATGAAGATTCTTAGACTCCTTTTCTGTTGCCATGGTAAACACCCTGACAAAAGTGGCTTAAAGGAGGAAGGGGCTGGCTCATAATGTCAGGTTACGGTTCATCACCTTGGAGAAGTAAAGGCAGAAGGAAACTGAAGCAGTTGGTCAGACCACAAAATGCAATCCAGGACCTCCCTTGCTGTCTCCATTTTATACAGTCCAAGATCTGCTGCCACAGGAATGCTCCCACCCACAATAAGAAGATGATCTTTCATATCAATGAAATTAAAACTATCTTTGGGCTGAAGAGATTGCCCATTGGTTAAGAGCAATTGCTGCTCAGGCAGAGGTCTAACTTCAGTTCCCTGCACCCACAATGGGCAGTTCACAACATGTAACTCCAACTCCAGGGGATCCAATGCCTTCTTCTGGCTTCCTCAGGCACAGGTACACAGA
>JAQHUG010000063.1:1140500-1168887 GCA_028555095.1 Dicrostonyx torquatus
TACTGTAGCTCTGTAGTAGAGTTTGAAGTCAGAGATTGTGATGCCGCCAGAAGTTCTTTTATTGTACAGTATTGTTTTGGCTATCCTGGGTTTTTTGCTTTTCCATATGAAGTTGAGTACCGGTCTTTCGAGGTCTGTGAAGAATTTTGCTGGGATTTTGATGCATATTGCATTGAATCTGTAGCTTGCTTAACTTGTAAGTTCTTAAGAAGTTTCTAAGATGTTACCATTTCTGAAGTTCTTTGGGAGGTCCAGCCAACTGCTTTAGTTTAAGCCCAATTCCCTCCAAGTTGATCTTTAAAACATGGGGAGAGAAATGTGAGGTTTCTTATGTAAAGTGAGCCCTATTCTCAGAACCCGTAATCAAGTCTGAATAGAAATCAATGGACTTGAATAATTAAGGGAATGTTTGTGCCAATAGAATCCAATTCTTACTGGTTACCTGCTTTGATTCTGAACACCCTGCGTTTATAAGTTTAGAAATAGGCCTCTGACTTCAGTGAAAACTTCAGCCAATTCCCTCACTATGCATCCTATACAGTAGGGATCACACAGGGAGCATATCCTTGGTCAGTTCTTGGGTTGGCTACATGCTTTTCTACCAAAGAGGAATTCTGCCCTTCTTCCCATGTGGTTGAAACAGGCCTTTTGAATCTTGAAGACACTTATCACCAATGAAACATCATTATTAGTACTAAGTATAGATTTCTGGAAGAGGATTAACTTAAAGTAAGGAGGGAATACACATTGAGTGTTGCCTTGGTTGTTTTTTCAGCCTTGTTTCTTTTTCCCCTAGACCAGAACTGGAATTTCCCCTCAAGGCATCGCAGAATGAAAAATCTTCCCTCTATATTGAATTCTCACCTGCTTCCTCTGATAGTAGATCATAAGACTCACTTCAGCCTGTCCTACTCAGGAGGAGGAATGCTGTACAGAAGCCAAAAATTTAAACAGGCCTGCTGGGCATGATATGGCTTTTATATGTCAGTGTTTCTTAACCTGTGGGATATGACCCTTTTGGGAATCAAATGAACCTTTCACAGGAGTTGCCTATGACCATCAGAAAATAGATATTTACATGACAATTCATAAATAGCAAAAAAGTTATGAAGTAAAGTAAGTTATGAAGTAGCAACAAAAATAATTGTATGGTCATCACAGCTTGAGAAACTGTATTGAAGGGTTGCAGCATTAGGAGAGCTGAGAACCACTGATCCATGTAGATGTCTGTGCTTCAGTTGTGATCCTGCAAAGACATCTCAGTGAAGGGCAGGGGAGGGAGAGCTTTTAGGCAGTTGGATTATGTGGTTTATAGGAGGTTGAACAAGAACAGACCCATACACCTAGAGGACACAATAACCCAACTTGATGGGGACAGAAACTGTAGGTAGTATCTTTCCACACATTGTCCTGTCCACTTTTTCTGGCTGCTTACCTTCTTTAAGATAAACCTGTAAATGTGTTTTCTTGAGTTTTGTGAGCTGCACTAGCAAACTTTTCTATTCTGATAAAGCATCTTGACCAAAAACAACCCCAGAGGAAAGGATTTATCTTACAACTCTCAGGTCACACCCCATCATTGAGGAAGTTAGGTCAGGAAGTCAAGGCAGAAACCTGGAGGCAAACACTGAAGGTCATGAAGGAATATTGCTTACTGGCTTGCTACCCGTGGCACATGATCAGTCTTTCTTTCCTCTTCCTTCTCTACTTCTACTTTTTGGTTTTTCAAGACAAGGTTTCTCTGTTTAACAGCCCTGGCTGTCCTGGAACCAGTTTTGTAGACCAGGCTGGCCTTGAACTCAGAGATCTGCCTTCCCTCTGCCTCCCAGGTGCTGGAATTAAAGAAGTGAACCACCACTACCATCATCCAACTGATCAGTCTGTCTTCTTATGTAACCCAAGAGCACTTGCCTAGGGATGGCACTGCATCCAGTGAGCTCGGCTCTCCCACATCAATCAGTAATCAAGACAAATGCTGTAGAGTATTATTTTAACTGTGTAAAGGCTTGTTATAATTGTTTATGTTGCATTTAATTTTGTAAAGATCTGTTGCATCTGTTTCACCTTGCCTGTCTAAGGCCCCTGATTGTTCTAATGAAGAGCTGGATGGCCAATAGCTAGGCAGAGAAAGAATAGGCAGGGCTGGTGAGCAGAGAGAATAAGTGAGAGAAATCTAGGTTTGAGGGAACAAGAGGAAGAGAGAACAAGGGAGAAAGAGGGATACACCCAGCCCCGAAAACCAGCCAACTTCCAGCCAGCCATAGAGACAGCAGGAAAGATATCAGAAGGTAAAACGTACCGAGGCAAAATGTAGATAAAGAGAAACAGGCTAATTTAAATTAAAAGAGCTAGCCAGAAATGAGCCTAAGCTAGGCCAAGCACTCATAACTAGTAAGTCTCCGTGTCATGATTTGGGAGCTGGTTGGTGACCCAAAAGAAAAAGCCTGGCACAAGACAATACCCTATGGACTTGCACAGAGCCCAATCTTATGGAGGCATTTTCTCAATTAAGACTCCTCCCTTCCCAGATAATGTCTAGATTTTATGTCAAATTGACACAAACTAACCAGCACACTGATCAAGTCTATTACAGGGTTCATAGTAACCATGATGTACAGCTGGTCAGTCAGTTGTGAACTTGTGGCTAGCATCTGAAGCAGGTGTTTAATGTTTAATGTCTGTTAGCACTGAGACCACAACCTGTTGACTCTCCCTTCAGGGACAGTGTCTGAACTGGAGTTTCTGCAGCACTTACTGTGTGCTTGCTGGTGAGGTGAAGTCCCTATGCATTCTGAGATCACGGGAATGAACTGGTGTCTATGTATAGTAAGAGAGACACTTCCTTTCTTGTGCATCTTCAGAATTGTCATATCAAAGAGCTTAAGGGTTTAAGTGTGTGGGCACAGATCTACCATGGCACACTGATGGAGGTTAGAAGACAACTCTAAGGGTCAGTTTTCTCCTTTCACCTTTGGGGAAGCACCTTTACCTGCGAAGCCATCTAACTGGCCCCCAAATTCACCTGTGTTTATGAATAATAGTTGATATTTGAGAGCAGAAAGATGACCCAGGTTTTCTTCTTTATATTATTTTGTGTTTCTGAACTTAGATGAAGAGCTGTGACCTATTACCTCCAAATAAGTACACAAATTAACTTAGGAACACTGAAAGTAAGTATACTTAAAATGTTAATGAACAAGTCTATGACAATATTTTACAACTAATACATTCATACCTAAAAAAAAACCCTCTATGAAGTCTGGATATATTAAATAGTCTATCAGGGTCCTTCAGACTTTGTAGCACTATGAAAATACAGCAGGAGGAAATCTTGGATCTGGCAGAATGCTTGAATGCCAGAGGCTGCCCAAGTACCAAGTTCAACTACACCAGACAGGTGGTGACTTGTACCAAGAGCACAAGGCTTAGCTTCTAGGAGGTCAAAGGTGTTTACACAGAGAGGTGACAGCAGGCAGTTAGGAAGTGCGGGTGCATCCATTGCACATGTAATCACGGCATCAGGCTGAGGCAGGAAGAATGAAGTGTGAGGTCATCTTGGGCTATATGGCAAGACAGGACAAAGGGCTGGTATTGAAAAGCAGTGAGGGCAACACAGTTCATGTTAATTATAGAACAACATTCTCAGCTAAATGATGGGGAAAAACTGGGCCAGAGAGGCAGAATTACCACAAGTGCAGAGATTTGCAAACTCCATCATTTACAAAGACAGTAAGAAAAACCCAAATCTTACAAGAAAACAAAATTATTAAGGTAAAAGTTGGTTGTTAGCATTACCTCATCAGTCTGACTTTATTTTTGAAAGGTCTTAAAATGTACATTCAGGAAAATTACATACAAAATGTCCAAGATTTAGTGATCATCTATTTAGGGTATCCCTGGACCAACCAATGCTTTGTATG
The DNA here is from genome assembly GCA_028555095.1 of Dicrostonyx torquatus. Taxonomy (NCBI): domain Eukaryota; kingdom Metazoa; phylum Chordata; class Mammalia; order Rodentia; family Cricetidae; genus Dicrostonyx; species Dicrostonyx torquatus. The sequence continues at coordinate 1,144,421 of JAQHUG010000063.1, forward strand.
AGGTGGGTATACTGGCACCTTTCTCTCAGAAATGTTAACGCATGTCATCAACAGCATGGCTTATAACCCAGAGGACCCACGTAGAAGCACACTATCACTCACATATAAACAACGGATATTCCAAAGCAGAGAGGAAACTTAAATTGCCAGTTCCTTTCCCATTATCCTTCTGGACAGCGGCAGTTCCACACGGAAGACTCTCTCTGTGACACAGTGAGGCACACAACACTTGCTTAGTTAAGCACAACTTTCTTCTCTTAGCAATTGTTAATTTCTTAAGAGAATTTGTTTTTATAAGCTTCAGGTGTTAAGATAGTGCAATAATAAATTTATTCCATTATTATTTCATACATAATTAATAGTATAAAATGTTCTCTGTAAGGAAACCTAAAATATACTATGAATGTAGCCAAATTCTACTATTAAAAAAAAAAGCACCCAGTCAGTTTTCTTCCGAACTCATTTCTCCAGAAGGCCAGTCCTTAAGGACTTCTGGAGTCGAGCAATGTTGGCATCCAAAGCTGCCAGGCCATTTCTGAAGTCTTGTTCATCATGAGATGTGAACGTTGAGAAAGAGGAGATGCTCCAGTCTGACGTCAAGTCGGAATTTAGGAAGCTGACATCACTGACGACATTGCCCGTCAGTGGGACAACAGGGCTGCGACAAGCTGACGGCCCATGATGTGTGACCTGTTCCTTTGGGTGCTCAGCAGCAGCAGCAGCAGCAGCAGGGATCTTATCAATCGCTTCCTTTATTTTCCTGAGGAGTTGCATGTCCTCTGTGTCAGATGGGCTGGGAAGACTCCCAGGTGCATCTTCTGCATCGTTTCGTGAAGAACAAGCTACAGGTGTACACGGTCTAGGTTCTCTTTTAGAGGCGAGTGTGAAGCCACTGGCTAGCTGTGTTGTAGCAACACTTCTCATTGGCTGGGGCGACAGTCTCTTAGAAAGTGGCGGTTGCTTTTCAGAAGTGCTTCTTGCAAAAGGAATATAAAGTGTACCATCCACGTTAGACTCATCTTCTGTCAGAGCAATGGTTTCACAGTCTGTATCGGAATCCTCTACCACAACAGCAGAAGCTGCTCCAGGTGCAGAACCCCCACCCACCGCCCTGGTGTCACTCTGTGCAGGGGCCTGCGCAGGCAGCACTTTTTCATAGCGCCTGTGTGGCTCTGTGGCTTCCTCGTTTTTAAGGAGTGCTAAATGAGAAAAGCTGTGATTTGTCTCTAGCTTATTTAGGTAGCTCATTATGGACGTGTGAGGAGGGGCTGGGTCCTGTTGAAGTTGTTGATCATAAATATTCAGAAGTGACTTGGTGAGGTTACTCCCCATCTTGCAGCAGGCAGTGTCCACACTGAGATCTGAGAGCAGCTTCGCCATACTGTTCTGTAAAGTTCTGCCAAGAAAAATGTAGTACACTCATTACTGTTTGTTTTATGCAATTTGTTAGCTCATTTCTAATGCTTCTATCCTTTAAAAGAAGGACTTAACGCAAGTATGAAAATTAGTGTTGGAAGCCTTTGACAACAGAAAATTACAATAACAAATGACAGAAGATCTTGATTTATATCAATTTCCTATCATACCTAAAGGTAAAGGCTCACCATGTTTTTCTTAAGGTATAGAAATGCTTTATTCTTGAGCAACATTGCAAACTGAACCTTTGAGTTAAAAAAAAAATAATCAGCCTAGTAAGAGATATGCTAAAGTAAAGCAGAATTTCCACATTAAATTATTAAGCATATTCATAAACTAAGCACATTATATATGACATATAATTTATATATAACAGATATCTAGCTCCCAAAAATTTTATAATTAAAAATGAATCATTTGGAATGATGAGCTTCCAGGAATAGTCAGAACTACTGGTTTTCTGGTCTATAATTACTAACTTCTCTGAAATGTTTAAAAGTACTTGAAAATCTAATGATTACCAAATGTCTCAAAAAAAAACCCTTATTTTTGTAAGGTTTCTAAAAAGTATAAAAAGTAAGATAGATTTATTTATTTGGAAAGAGACTGAGTAAAGAATGAAGACATTTAGAGTCTGTGGTCAAATCTCTCATTTTACTGATGAAATGAAAATCAGAAAGTCAAAGAGGTAAAGAGATGTACCCAATATCATGTGGCATGAGGACTTGACACGTTAGATGCACATCATGAACTATTTTGTGGTCCCCTGACAACTTTATGACTGACCTTTAACGGTTAAATAACATGCACAGGATTACTCTGCTAATATGCAGCACGGCTGAGAGTCCACTCAGGCCTCTCTGTGTCAGAGCCAGGGAGCTTAACTACTTCACTACACAGTGTCCAGTTCTTCGCTGGAGTCAATTGGCTCCCCATAATCTACAATCCCATGGTTTACAAAGGCCTTACACAAGTATGGAATCTTTAAAGTGAAATAGACCAAAACATTAGAAATTAAAAGAAAAGGGGAGGGGGAAGGAAACTATCGGGGAAAAAAGAGGAAGAAAGGTCTGTGGCTTGGGGTTTTATAAAGACATCTAATAAGAGGCCTGGGTTATCTCACAGGAAGCGAGTTTACCTGGTTAGTTCTCTAAGTCGAGTAACCTCAGCATCACGCTGGCGTAGTGTTATTTCCAGGATCTGATTTTCCTTTTCTGCAGTCTCTAATTTAAACCGAGAATTCTTCTCATTGGCCAATGCATCGTCCAACTCTAATGCAAACAACAAAAGTAACTTCAGTTTCCTTACTGCTTTAGAAACAAAGACGATAGCTACAGTTCAAATACACACCAATTTTTACCCTCGTCATCTCAATGTCAAACTGCTGTTTATTCTGCAGAAGAGTTTGCTCTTTGTCTTTAAACAAAGTCGTAAATTTTTTGTTTTCATCTCTCTGGTTTTCTATCACTTTTAAGAGCTCTTCATTTTTACTCTGTAGTAACTCCTGGCTCTTCAGGGACTCTTGCAGCTGACTTTGCAGTGACATATTCAATGACTGCAGGGAGAACACTGTAAGATAAACACATCAAACAGTTGCTTCCCAATTTTTAAAACATGCCCCCAAAATACCTGTTTTTAGGAAAAGTCCCTAAGTTCACTGATTTCCCTCAATAGTAACAATGCACAAATAATGCCATGTAAATATTAAATACATTTTACAAAATAAATGTCTTCTCGAATCGATATTTTAGTTATAAATTGTTTTTACCTTTTATGTATACAATATTCTGTGTGTATGCCTGCAGGCCAGAAGAGGGCACCAGACCCCATCACAGATGGTTGTGAGCCACCATGTGGTTGCTGGGAATTGAACTCAGGACCTTTGGAAGAGCAGGCAATGCTCTTAACCTCTGAGCCATCTCTCCAGCCCCCTGTTTTTACCTTTTAAAACAAATGAATAATACATCTGCAAATAAATATCTCAAACTCCACAAAAATGCCAAAGATGCCACCAAATAATTCTCAGTATGTCCTCCCATCTCCCCGTTAGCTCTCACACCAGAATCATACACTATTAATTTCTGTTACTTTACTCGCAAACTTATGCTGATAATGATTTACATAAAATATATATTTAAACACAAAAGAATCATATACTATCCCACAGTTGCTAATTTCATACCTTCCCCCATTAGACTGTTGGTATCAGCCCACAGACCTACCAGTCTTTGTCAGAGCTGTAAAAGTGCACGGTAGACTGCCATGTAAGGCAGCATACTGGAGACTCATCTTCGAAATGCAGTGAAAGAAAACAGCAGAAATAACCAACACACAGTGAGCCCTTGCTGTCAAGAGATGAGGTCTGTAAATGGCCTAAGGAAGACCTTGCAAGGAAGCAGGCAGGAAAACCAAGGATGGGAGTGCAACTGGAAGTCCTTCCAGTTGGCTTACTGGAAGCTGCAAGGGATGTGCTCCTCACAGGTGCCACACAAACCACAGCAGAGCGCAGGGGTCCAGGACACGATTAGGAAACTTACAAGCTCCCCGCCTGCTTTTGCCAGAACTCCAAGAACGCTGAGGCTGCAGAGACCAATGGCACTCTCCCCTCTCCCACACAGCAGCACTGGAGCCCTCTAGAGTCAGAAGGATCCGAAGACTTCACCTCCCAACTCTGTACAACTGCGCTAGCAATCCAAGTTCCTAGACTGAGGAATTATTTTCTGAACTACACACTCAACTCTACCTGATATAAGAACAACTTCAACATTGCGAATCCTCCAACTGAAAAAAATACAGCTTATTAAAACAAACAAAAAACAACCAAGCAACAAAATAATACTAGAGGTATAAACCTCAGTGTTATGACATAAGAAAGAAACAAACAAACAAAAAATCAAAGACAATACAGCTTCTCCAAAAATTACTATTCCTACAGCAATGGCATCTGATGAAATCGATAGCAAAGAACTAAAAATAATGATTATGTGTTGGGATTGGCTAAACAGCCATTAAAGAGTACTTGCTTTCAAGGACAAGAGTTTGGAGTTCCCAGCACCCATATTGGGTGGCTTACAACCCCAATATGCCTTTCTGGCCTCCATGAGTACTCACACACATGAACACACACACACACACACACACACACACACACACACACACACAGAATAAAATCTTTTTTTTTTTTGGTTTTTCGAGACAGGGTTTCTCTGTGGCTTTGGAGCCTGAGCTGGAAAAAGAATAAAATCTTTTAAACTATGTTCAAAGACACAAACAATAGCAAAAAGAAACACAGAGAAATGCTCAAGAAAATCCATTCTGAATTGCTGAAAATAAAACCAGAAGCAGCGAATCAAACAAAAAGCTCTGTAGAAAGTCTCTGCAACAGACTGGATCGAGGAGAGGACAGAACACTGGAGTCTGAAGACAAGGTAGAAGACGTGGAATAATTCAACAAGGACAAAGATAAAATAACAAGACACCATGGGGATTTCAAGATATACCCAACACTGAGAAAAGACCAAATCCACAGGTAATGGGCACAGAAGAAGAATCTCATTCTACATGCACAGAAAAATAACACACATTTTCTCAGAATTGGGAAAAGATTCAAATCCAGATAAAAAAGTTACTTAAAACCCTGAACAGGAAACAACCTCCCCTTGTCAGATTACAATTAAAACACTTTCCTAATTAACATTAACTGTCAACTTGATACAGCCTAGAACCACCTGAAGAGAGAATCTGAACTAAGCAGTTGTTTATCAGATTGGCCTGTAGATGTATCTGTGAAGGGCAGTCTTGATCGTTAACTGTTAATTGTAGGCAGCAGCATTCCCTAGGTAGGTAGTCCTAGGTTACATAAGCTAGCTAATAATGAGCCAGAAAGCAGGGTTCCTTCAATGGTTTCTGCCTTGACCTCTTTCTCTCCGTAATGGAGTGAGACCTGGAAGCACAGGGCAAGTACACTCTTTCCTCCCCTAGACTGGTTTGGTCAGAGTGTTTAACCACATCAACAGAAAATAGAATAAACAGAACAAAGAGCAACTGAAACCAGCAAGAAAGGGACACCAAGTCATATATAAAGGCAGGCCCATCAGAGTAGCAGATTTGTCAACTGAAACATCAAAAGCCAGGACAGCCTAAAAAGCTAAGTTTCGAGTTCTGAAGAATAGCATTGCCAATACAGACTACTCATCAAGAAAATTATCTGTCATAACTGAAAAAATAGTAAAAACTTTCCATGATAAAAATAGACTAAAGGAATTTATGACCACTAAGCTGATTCCAGAGAAGACGCTAGAAAGAACTGAAGAAAAACAATGTTCCACCTATGAGGAGGTCACAAGAAAGAACAACACATTTAGAGTAATAACCGACAAAGGGAAAAACTAAACACAATGAAATCAACAAAATGCAGCAATCAATACACACCTTCCAAAAACAACTGAATACCAATGCAGAGCCAACTCCGTAATCAAAAGACACAGCTAGTAGATTAGATCAAAAGGCAGGCATCATCTTCGCACTGCCTCCAAGAAATCCACCTCACCACAAAAGACAGACACTACCTTATGGTAAAAGAGACGGAACAAAGTATAAATAAATAGCACTTTGCACCTAGAAAACAAACATGGGTCACTTTTCTAATACCTGACAAAACTGACTTCAAACCAAAACTATTAAAAAAAAAAAAAGATAAAGGTTACTTCCTCCTGATTAAGGGAACAATCAATCAGGAGGACATTAAGAGTTTAAATGTATGTCCCTGGATTCCTGGTGTACCCAACCTCATAAAACTACATGTAAAGTCAGAAGTAAACCCCAGGGCAACAGCAGTGGCTGATTCCAATATCCCACACTCACAGACAGATAAGTCATCCTGACAAAAATTAAACAGAAATACCTGATATTACAGGTCAAATGAACTTAACAGATATCTACAGAATATCCCATCCAAACACTATAGAAATCACATTTTTCCCTCAGCAGCTCATGGAAATTTCTCTAAAACAGATCGTGTATTAGGATGCAAAACAACTCTTGACAAATATAGGAACATTCAAACAATTCCTACAGTTATATATCTGATCACAATAGAGTAAGACTACAGATGAACAAGAGAAACCCCAGGGAATTCACAAACTGCGGGTAGGGGAGGAGACACCAGCAGTCATACCTACAACTGGACCTGGTATGCCACAGTACTGAGCTGCTAGACAAGACGTGCCCACTAAAGAGTGCCGAACTGTAACGGAGGCAGCCAACCACTTTCTGATTGGATTTGAGCCCTGCTACACAGGAGGGAATTGGTACTGTAAACCTCATGACTGGAGAGGTCATAGGCCCTAGGGGGAACTTGCTTATTGTTGTTTTGCTAAATGGTTATGCTGTCAAGCTATCCTCTGAAGATTTATGTTTATATGTATAGATCTATGCTGCTCTTGGCCGTGGTCAGAGAAACTTCTTTTTCCAGTGGGAAACAATGCAGAGACTCATTTCAAAGTGCTAGAAATAAAAGACTAAGAATGTCAGACATAAATGTGACATTTATGTTAACCCCACTCCCCAGGTTCTGGGAACACAGAAGAGGGGCAGAAAGATCAGGAGCTAGAGGATGGGGAGGAGCGCTGTAAACATAACATGGGCATTGCACTAGAGATCACAGCAGCTATGGTTACCTGCGTAAGACCAAACCAGTCAAAACCCTACCCTAATAGTGGAGGGATTACAGGCCTGCCCCGAATGGAGCTCTTTGTAGTTGATGAATCCCTAGAGTTGAGTCATTTTCTTTGGGGAAATGCCATCCATGCTGCCTATGCTACAATAGAAGGCCACACAGCAACACACTTGGAGGCAACAATAATCCAACTCAGTGGGGTTTTTAAGAAAAGAAAACAATTTGGTATTCACCTTGTAATTCCAGCAACTGAGTAAGGATGGAGGATCAATTGAGCCAAGAAGTCAAAGAATAGCCTGAGCAACACAGTAAGGCCCACCATTTAGAACAAAACATCAGAAAAAAGAGGGATCATTTGACAATATTGTCAAAACAGCCACTATATATACATTTTGGCTTAGCAATTTTCCTAGAAATCTCGCCTGTAAAATGTGTATGTATGTGCAAACATTGGGATAGAGATCTTCATTTCTCCTGTAAAATGTGTATACGTGCAGACATTGGGACAGAGATCTTCACTTCATTGTTGCTCATACTGTAGAAAAGTCTGAAAGTACCCAAGGATCTTTCAGAAGACCTTAAATACAGGAGAGTCAACAAGCAGAATACTTATGTGGTTATATATTAAGATATATCCATATTTATTAACTTGTTTTCTCTAGATAGGGTCTTACTGCATACACTTCTGGTTGGAGTACTACTTGATATGTCGCACAGGCTGGCCTCAAACTGTGGCAATCCTCCTACCTCACAAGTCCTGGGATTAAGAGTATACTCAATAACTGTTTTAAATTGTAAAACAGTTATTCCTAATTTTAAAGCTGATAAAGAGAGAAAACCCACTTAGACAAAGTAATTGAGAAAGCACAAGTCTGCACCAACATTTCCAGAGTGACAAGGACTTCTGTTTCATTTCTTTTACCTACATTCAAGGTTACCAGGAGCCTTTGGAGTTTTCTCTTCTTCTCTGAGGCGCTGGTTCAAGCTTCTTAGCTGCCTAAAGGAAATAATGAAGATTTGTAAGAATCCTAAACTCATTTTACAGTATATATCTGATACCCTATCAAAAATACATAAATTTACCAAAAAAGACAAATATTATCATCACCTATCCATCTCAAATCCCAAACCAAACATAAGATCTAAATGAACAAAACAACAAAGCCACACTATTCAGGGGTCTATTTTGAACATAGCAGCCCCCAATCCCGACAAGTACTTTCCATATCCATAGAACACACACACACACACACACACACACACACACACACACACACACACACACGACAAAGTCTCAATCAAATTTCCAAGGCTAGTCTTGAACTTGAAATTTTCCTGCCTCAGAAGCTCGACTACAGACCTGCACCAGCAGAACCAGGACAGATGGCTGCAGAACTGCTCAGGACACCATAAACCCTGCCCACGGTTCCCAAGACTGGCCTGGATCTCAGTATTGTAGCTCAAAGTGGCTTGAACTTCGGATTCTCCTACCTCAGCCTTTCAAGTGTGGGGACAATACTCATTCATGCACTATCACATCTAGCTGTTTCCTTTGTTTTCCATATCTTTACCTTCACATCTCTTTTGAGATAATACGTGTGTGTATATACATTTACAGAATCTTTACTACTGTAGTTTACTTTTAAAAATAACTGTCATTGCTGTCAACTACCAGACATACTTCTGCTTCATGTCTGTGATACATTAACAACTTGGGACACATAAGTCTATGCCTCCAGCAATTTCATCTATGGAAAAGTTCATTTTCAATAGCTACTTCATCAAATGTTGGTATCAACTTTGTCTTCACAATTTGTACCTGCTTCACAAACAAGAATATGTAAGTACGTACTGATTAGCACAAAGCAAAAACTCTCTGGTATTTGATATCTTTCCAGGACTGGAAAGTTTCTGAACTAAAGTATTTGATTTAGTTATTGAACCTAAAATGATAGTACCCTTACCAAATACCATTCACAAGTATTAATTCTTGATAGATTAGAGTTAAGAACACAAAATCCAACACAAATTTTATAAGAAAATATAAATAATCTTTAACTAAGGAAGGCATCCCTAAGCAAGACTCAAAATCCAACAACCATCAAGTAAAGAATATAAAGTTTAAACACATCACAATTTGAAGCTGTTGTAGAACTGAAGTTCTGTAAAAAGATAAAATAAGCAATTTATCTAAGAACCCTATGTGACTAAGAAGCATCCAAGAACTGCGCTGCTGGAGGATGGGATGGCTCACCACGGAGACAAAAGAGCCTGAGTTTGGGTTCCAGTGCTCACAGGAGAAGCTGGGCATGCCGGCATGATACTACTGGCCTCTGCATACACAAATCCATGAACGTACAGAACACACACATGCACACACACTCATACAGTACAAAATATACAGTACAAAAATATAAAAGAAAAGAAAATAGCTCTTCATTAGTGACAGTATAGGGGAATTTTCTCAGTCAGTGGGAATTATTATAACCATTTGGATGACTGTTTGGCATCATCCAAGCTATAAAACATATATCTTTGACAAAATAGTTTTTAAAATTAATTTCATTTTATGTGTATGGTGTTTTGCCTGCATGTCTGTGCACCACATGTATGCTGGTGCTAGTGAGGCCAAGGAGGGTGTCAGACCCTCTAGAACTGGAGTCACAGACAGTTATTACTGTCATGTGGGTGCTGAGTCTTACAAACCTGGGTCTTATGTGAGAGCAGAAAATGCCCTTAACTACTAAGCCATCTTTCCATCTCTGGAAAGTTGGTTTTACCCATAGGTTACTTATTCTGAGAAATAGCTATATAAATACAGAAGCATGTAAAACATTACAGTATACAAGATACATACTGTAATATTCGATGAGAAACTGAAAACAACTTAAGATGTGATACAAGTTATAGTTCATCCATATGATGAAATACATTGAAAAATAATAAAATATACACATGTACTGCCATAGAAAGATCACCAAAAAGGGCTTGGAGCTATCTCAGTGATAGTGCACTTTCGAAGCATGTGGTAGATCTTGGGTTCAATATCCACCAGTGGGGGAAAAAAAAAACCAAAAAAAACCCAAAAAAACTTCTAAGACACATTATAAAGTAGAAAAGAATAAGTGGCAGACAGAATGCTAATTTTTTTTCCCTAAGGGTTCCCCTCAATAACAAAACATGCAGATCTAGAAAAGGCAGAACAGAGTGATGACCCAGAATATATTAGAATACCTCTTCTGGTATCTTCCAGAAAACCAGCAAGTACCTAATATGGGAAAACACTTTTTCTTATCATCTTTTTGAATGCTGCTGTTCAGGTTCTTCTCCTTTAAAACATTAGCCAATTTGAACTTTCTATCACTTGCTACAGCCTCCGAGCCCCATCCTGTTCTCTCATCATTGCCCTCCTATGGTGTGGAGGGCCTACGGAAGGTACAGTTGCGAGAGAGCTTGTGTAGCATGTGAGTTTGAGCCCCAGCATGAGAAAAAGTTGGGTATGCTGTGCATGACCTCAGCCCCAGCACTCGGGAGGTGGAGACCAGAGCTCACTGACCAGCAAGCCTAGGAAACAGTAGTTTTCTGGTTCAGCTCCACATCCTATCTTACAGGAATAAGATGAAGAGCCATTGAGAAAGGCGCTCAACATCTTTGTCTGGTCTCCACAGGAGTATGCTTGTACATTGAATTCTCTCTCTCTCTTCCTCTCTCAGACCCTGTCCTCTCTCAGTTCTGTGCCTGCAGCTTCATTCCTTTGGCAGATTCCTGTGTCTTAGCTGAGGTGCACCCTTAAACTCCTCCCACATTCATGGAAACACTCCTTCAAGCCCAACTGTACCAGTAGCCATTCTTTTCTCTCTTATTCTCTGCTTTTAATTTTTGCTGTTTTATAAATACTAAAAATTAACAATAAAACAATCTCTCAGGAATGGATATTGCATATACTATTTTAAATGTGTTCAATTTAAATATATTTGATTTTAACCAAAGACAGATGACATTTAAGTAAATATTCTTTAATTGGTTTACTTTTACATAACTGTTTGGAGATAAAGCCTATGTACATAATATACATATATTTAAAGTGCATTTTATCATATGGTGTGATAAAACTCTCACAATTGTAAGATCCACATCATTTGGAGTTTCCTCGGGCCACTTTCATACCCCTCCTTTCCTGGACACACAACTAACCATGGTTTAGACTGTTTTTATTTCCTAGAGTTTTATAGAAATGGAATCTTGAAATAAACATGCTGACATCCTGGCTTCTTCCACTCAGCATAATGATTCTCAAGTTTATCCATTCTGCTGCATGTATCAACAATTCCTTTTTTTAAATTGCTGAATAGCACTATGAACACCTGTTAACAGACATTTGCTTCCTATGAATATAAGTTTTTATGGACATATGTGCTTTCATTTCTGAGAAAATGCTGAAAAGTGGACTAACTAGATCATTTGACAAATTTACGCACCATTTCTAAAAAACTACCAAACTTGTTTCCAAAGTGCTTTTACCATTTTACATTCCTACTAGCCAAGATGGCTCCACATCCTCACTAATAATGGTTTGTTCTTTTGATTGCTGCTATTCCAGTGAGTATACCATGTTGTTTCATTGTGCTCCTACCCTGTAAGGTTCCTCGTGGTTGATAATGATAAATATCTTTTTGTGTTCTTATTTGATTTCCATGCATTAGAACCCTAAGCTTCACTGATGTGGGATGCCCCCTCTGTATGCTGTGAATGTTTTACTACCATTGGTTAATACAGAAGCTACTTTGGCCTATGGCAGGGAAGAATATGGCTAGGAGGGAAATCCAAGCAGAGATACAGGGAGAAATAAGGCAGTTAGGGAGATGCCAGCAGAGGCTAGAGATGTAAGATGCTAAAGTATTACTGGTAGGTCATGGGCACATGGCAACACGCAGATTGTTAGAAATTGGTTCATTTATATGTAGAGCTAGCCAGTAAGAAGCCTGAGCCATCAGTCAAACAATTATAATTAATATTAAGCCTCTGAATGATTATTTTACAAGCAGCTGTGGGGACCAGCAGGTGGGAAAGAAATTGGTCTAGCGACACTGGATGGGACAGAGAAGACTTCCAGCTGTACTTCACACATGCCATGCAAGAGATCTCCTACTAGGCCGCATATGTCCTCAACCCAAACCTTGTTTTGTTTGCTTGTATTTATTTATTTAGAAGGAGTAGTCTTCCTGTGTAGGGTTTCCTTGAATTTAGGATTACCCTTGCTTCTAACTTCCATCTTTCAAGTGCAGGTATGTGTTACTGTGCCTGGCTCTGTGTGTTTTCTGTAATAAAGTTCCTGTTCAAATAGCTTGCCCATTTTGAAAACAACACAACATAGAGTTACAACATAGAGTTGTAATTGTTCCGCATTCAGTCTGTATATAAATTCTTTGTAAGATACATTTTGCACACTTTTTTTTTTTCAAAGTCTATTGGTTGCCTCTTCATTTTGGGTTAACAGTATTTAAATTTTTGAAAAACAAAATTTGAAATTTTGAATTTCAATATAATTACTTCTTCTAGTTTATATTTTGGGATTATTAAGAAATCCTCTCCAGTAAAAGATATAGGACTCTCCCTATGCTTATTCCCACCAGCTTTTATACTGTCATTCATTGCAAGTTGACTTGTATATGGTATGATGTAATGGTTGCAATTCATTTTTTAGTACATTTTAAAAGAGGACAGTGTGTGTGTGTGTGTATATGTGTGTGATATGTGCATGCTCACATGTATGAAGGTGCAAGTACTGGTGCACCTACAGTGTGAATGAACAGAGCATGTGGAAGTCAGAGGTTCATGTTGGTTGTCTTTTCTGATCGTTCTCTATTTTGCTGAGGAAGGGTCTCTCCCTGAACCTAGAGTTTACCGACTTTGCTAGTGTAGCTAGCAGCTTGCTCACAGACCCCTGTCTCTATCTCTGTTATGCTCTGTCCAGATCCTCACACATGTGTAGCAAGAGCTTTTATCCCCAGGCCTCCATAACATTATTTTTGAGCTTGAGCCTAGGGTATAAAGCAGTGGTAGAAAGCTTACACAGTATATGCAGGATTCATCCCAGAACACCGAATCCCACACCTCCCCCTACACACACACAAAATGTAAAGTGTTTGGAAAAAGAAATAAGACTGTTAGGAGATGCTGAACTATTAATCCAGTAGAAACTAAAATGAGAAGGAGAAAAAAAAAAGCCCCAAACCAATACAACAATTCAGTGTTCATATGACCCAAATTCGAGCGGCTTGCAATAGTCTTACTTATTTCTCCAGACAACAGAATAAATCTAAATTTTCACACATTGGCTCTCCCACCACCTCTTCTCTACTCTGCCCATTTGCTCTCAAACTGTTATGCCCTGTCTGGACTCTAATGAGCTTATATTTGAGTCTGCAATCAGGAAGTGATCATAAATCTCAAGTCACCTTACAAATATTAAGGTACTTTCTAAACTGAAGGTTCTTTTTCTTTTTTTGGTTTTTCAAGACAGGGTTTCTCTGTGGCTTTGGAGCCTGCGCTGGAACTAGCTCTTGTAGACCAGGCTGGTCTCGAACTCACAAAGATCCGCCTGCCTCTGCCTCCCGAGTGCTGGGATTAAAGGCGTGCGCTACCACCGCCCTGCTAAACTGAAGGTTCTAAATATGACATTAACATTCTACTCTGAACCTCCATCAAGGATATTTTGGGATATACTAGGGGCTCCTATAGTTAGAGTCAACAAAACATTACAGATTACAGGTATCTTGTGTGTTGGGAATGGAAAGAATAAATAAGAGACTACTGTGTTTCAAATATCGCAGAAGATCTGGACATGAAAATGCCCAAAGTACTATGGAAGCAAGGCACCCAGCAGTTTTTCTTTTAGCCACAAGATGGCACTGCACTAAATTGTGTGGGGTTGGTGGGAAAGGAAAGATCAGGTTTCTAGTTAAAAACATGTAGTTTACAAATGTCTACAAGGAAAAAAATGAAAATCACTTCTAAATAAGCCCACTCATTCTAGTTTTTATTTATAGTGAGATTTATGAATTATTCTTTCCAAATAAAGATAAAAATAGTACAAAATTCCCACATGGCTACTGGAAGCCTCAGCCTATTCTAAGGAACTCTAACAAATTCATTTCTCAGTAATTTCATCCTCTAAAAGGTCAAGTAACTAACAGTGGCAAGAGAATGTTCTACAGTCTTTTTTACTTAAGGACAGACAGCTAAAAAATCTCTGCTGTCAATTAAACAGAAATAGATACCAGTTAAGTTCATTTTTCTAAGTCACCTTTAGAAAAGTTAAAAACAACTGGTGATAAATTAAAGGGTAAGCCTCCGTTTCATGAGTGGTTTACAAATGAACTCCAGCAACTCAGAAATGTTCTGAGTACAGAAGTGAGGACCAACGATATTTCCATGGAGACACGCTAAGAAGATAATATTCTCAGATAGGTTCTGGTATGCTTAAGAAACCATATATTGGATTATCACTCTTTTAAATAATAGGCACTTATTAGTATTATTCTTTTGTTCTGCAAAATGCACCTGAAGAGTGACCCTTAATTAAGTCAGTGTCTACTTCCACATGGAGTTACTGTAGAAGCCCGCAGCTAAGACCTGGGACTCTAAAATTAAATCACCTTGATTCCCTCAATTCCTAAATATACAAGTTTCAGCAAATCACATACCTTTCTGTGACTTGGTCTCCTCCCCTCCAAATGAAACTAGCATAATACTGTATATAGCTACTGGGAGGATGTGAGTGACGGCACATATAAAGAACAGCAGCCAGCACAGGACAAACACTCGATAGTAGCTGCTATCCATTCTGTATTGCTTAATCTTGATTTTAATACTGAAAGATTAACACTGTTACAGGGTCCCTCAGATCAGGACTGGTGACAGTATGACAGTGTTATTAGAATTTAAATGCAGCAACCCTATCCACAAATGACCTCTTAATGATCCTAAGCAAGGAAATCTCACTAGATGTCATCTTTGTGGGCTACAGACCCATGACTTTGAACTACTCTCCAACTAGGAATCCTTTACAGTTTTCAAGATTCGCGTAGGTCCCTGCAAGTCCCATCTATCCGCACATTCACAGGGTGCATTCACAATGCAGAACTGCAGAAGCATCTGAAAATGAACCCCACTACAAAGCACAACAGATCCTGGTCATCACAGTAACACTCAAAGTTAAAACAATAATGACATTATATGGGTGATTTCCTCTACATTTCAAGATTACTTCACTAGTTTAAGTCTTTCTTAAGCAAATTAGGAATATAATTCCAGTAAGTTAATAGGGCTAAAAAAAATATTTACAAATTTAAGTAAGTTTTGTGTGTCAGGGCTACCAGCACTCACTCAGCTCACCCCTATCCGGGGTCTCTTCCCTGACCACATGTTGCAGGCAATTGTATTAGGAGGCAGCATTTGACTGGTTTTAAGTTTAGATTACAAAATGTTAAGGACGGCGAAATGAATACTTCTGGGCCAAGACATGTAATATTCACACTCCCTGTCCCCATCTGTACCCTGGAAAACATACTGAGACAGTAGCTTTGTAAAGTAGAAGGAATCTTTTCCTTTTTCTACACTTCTTTTTTTACTGACTTAGACGTTTGTTATTGTAAAAAACTTAGACTACCACACAAACTACATGAGGCAGCTACACCTTCCTAGGAACACGCTAACAAGTGACATCAGGGATATTGGTGGGAGAAAATGTATTCTAGTGGGCAGAAGGAATGGAAACTTGAAGAATGTAGACACCGTTGGAAGACGAAAAAGAAAAGGCATAAATATTGGAGGACTGCAGTCTGTGTCCTTTAGGAAGTCCTAGCTTCCACACTTGGCATCTGTGCACTGGCTGTGGAACTCCTGTACCTGCAGACAAAACCACTAAAGAACAAGTCTTACCTCCGCAGCTGAGCGTTCTCACTTCTCAGTGGCTGCAGGGCCAGCGCTACTTCAACGTCTATGTTTGTGTGGCCACTCACTGCTGACAGTCCAGATATGCATGCCTCTACTTCTGTTACCAATCTCTGAACTTCCGAGTCCTCTATAAAAGGCAGGTTAGTAAAAACAGTATTTTAAAGTGAAAAGATTATTAGCATGTATTACTAAAAATCTTTATGGATAAATCATTACTAATGATTATTATACAAATTCTATTTCCCTTTATCTTGCTGTCTGTATTTGCTCACTCAGATCAATTCTAAAGAAGTTACATCAAGTAAGAAAAAATTAATCTTAAATCACAGTATTATATTTTGTGATTTTCTGGTTCAGTTAAGTGAAGTGGGAAACAGATTTCCACTTATCTCCTAGTTGAGATTTATAAAAGATCTATAGTGGACTTCATCATTGCTGTGGAAGTTTCCTATAAATGGCTACTCTATAAACATCAGTAATAAAATCTTTGATCTTGCATTAAAAAAATATAGCTAATTTTGGGCCATGCAGTGGTGGCACAAGCCTTTAATCCCAGCATTCAGGAGGATCAAATCACCTCAGGAGGCAGATGGATCTCTGTGAGTTCAAGGTCAGCCTGGTCTACAGAGCAAGTACCAGGATAGGCTCCAAAGATGCACCAGGAAACCCTGTCTTAAAATATATATATATTTAATTTTAGGTGATTAATTTGGCAAAATATTGTAAGTGGGTTTTCTAGGACATGCCATTATTTAACTTTATAAAGCACTACTGTGACCCAGAGTAACCCTCTCTTTTGGTACTAACTGTGGAGAGCAGCTATGTTTACACATGGCCAACAGATGTAAGGAGCAAGTGAGTATCAGATCTTCTATCTTTTCTTTTGTCTCCTCCTCCTTTCTTTCAAAGTGTCTACTTAATACAATATTGCAAGTATAATCAAGTTATAAAAATGTAGTCAGTGCCACAAGTATTTGAACACTTTGATGAAAAGCACACGCACACAGTGAAAAACTATGTCCAGCAACTGAGCAGTCTTCACTTTCTCTAGAGTGTTCTGAAGGTGCAGTGCTGGCTCAACCACTACGGCAGCTTTGACCTTAGTCAAACCACATAGAAATGGCGTTATTTACTGCGTATAACATGTTTGCATTATGTACGAGCAGTGAAATAGCTAAATTATGTTAATAGATATGCATTGCCTCATGTATTAATTTTTTTGTGATGAGAAGGCTGGCAACCTAATCTCTGAGCAATTGAAAATTACATTGTTATTTACTATAGTCAGTGACCATACTGCACATCAGATGTCTTGATTTTGGTCTTTCCTCCTCTCTAATTAAGATTTTTTTCTTTAATTATATATTTTGGCTAACATTACAATTACTTCACTCTTGAAGTCTAAGTTTCTTCATAGTTAAATGGAACTAAAAAGCAGCCTGTCACTGGGTGACAGAGATCAGAATGAGACACTGTTATCTCGTTTCCTTCCTGAGAGTTGAGATCATTACTGCTGTGAGACTCAGATGAGGCCGCCCATGGGAAACAGCACAGTGCTGGGCCCTGGTGAGTATTCTAGACACCTAACATTGGTGCTGTCTTATACTGTTGTGAGCATGACTGAACATTTGGTTAAAGGTGATTAAAGAGTGGTGGCGCACACCTTTAGTCCCAGTACTTGGGAGGCAGAGGCAGTTAGGTTTCTGTAGGTCCAGTCTGGGTCTACACAGCAAGTTCTGGGCCAGCCAGAGATATACAGTTAGTCCTTATTTCAAAAAAAAAAAAACAAAACCCAAAAACAACCCTGTCTAATTTGAAGCTCTGGAAATGCAACAATTTTAGCACACTTAACCTATACCTTAACTGTGCTCTTGTCCCAAGGACTTTAGAGTTCTGTATGTATGTCAGTCTGTATAAATGGCAGCTATTCTGTTAGCTTCACAGTCAATTACTGCGCTTTCTACTCATAGCTCTGATATTTGCAATTCATTCCAAGCAAAAGCCACTACTTCAAAAAAATACATACATAATGAAAAAACACCATCTTGGCTCAAAAACATCTTACTGGTTTAAGAGAAAAATACAAAACACAAACTAAAAGGCCAGTAAGTGGCATGGGTTACTATGCAAAGGGAAATCTGTTGAACAATTTAACAGTCAGTTATAAAATAATGGAAGGAAATTTGGATCTTTGTTAAAAAAAAAAACCAGCCATCTAACTACTATAATTTTCTTTTTATGGATTCTTGGTACTGGATCTTTTCAAGTCTGTTTGCAACAAACAGAATGAATACATACTTGGAAGTGTTTGGTATTTCTCAATACATGCCAAGTCCCAGGAACCCCAGCACACAGGCAGTGGAGGAAGACCAGCGAAGACTAGTGGTCCAACATCACCCTCAGCTACACAAGCTGGAAGCCATCTTAGAATACATGAGACCCTGTCTCAGGAAACAAACAAAAGCCCTAAAATGTAAGACAACAGACAGAACTCTTTTCCTTACTGGGTTAAGACACAGTTCTGTGAAAAACACCAGACTCTCTTTAGCAATCACTGTCATTGAAATGACAGCTAGAAGACATAGCACTGCTATTAAACATTATACCACATTACAGAAAACTTTGAAACACTCATCTACCTTGTTCTGCGACCAGGGCCTTGAGCTCTCCCAACAAGCACTTGGCAATTCTGACTTTTTCAGCAGTTTGGCTCACGTTTTCTGCCTGCTGCACATTCTTGGCTATTTTTGCATCTTGCACATGTACGCTTAAATACTTTCCTTCATTTGTGGTCTCTCCAATTTGTTCTCTGGCACATTTTTCTTCATTAGTGGCCAAGGAGGCTGGCTGTAACTGAGTGGGGCTTTGGTGTGCCTGACTGTCCGAGGGAATGTCTCTTCCATGAGCTGGAAACAGAGACACATGTGTTTGGAAACACTTTCGTAGGTCTGCTTCCTTAGGAGCTCTTTGTTGTGGCAGCATCCACGACAAATTAGCAAGATTCGGCTGCTGAGGCGTGGGAAGAGCTGCTTCGTCAGTGTGGGGAAGGCCACATGGAATTCCAGGAAGAACACTAGAGGAATTCCTGGGAACATCAGGGCAGTTCACAGAACTTGCTTGATCTTGCAATGCAAGATGGTTATCGTCATCAGTCTGAACTCCCTAAGCAGGAAAAACAAAAGCCTTCAAAAGTACGAACAATCACTAGTAGACTATTAAAAACACAAATCAGTAATATTAGAAAATAATTTTCTACCATTAAAAACCAATTTTGTGATTGTTCAGCTTACAAGCAAACTGAATTTCTACACTACACAACAAAGACTAGTTTTTCAGAGCTTAAGTAGCTCACTCTACAACATGAGAATTTTATAAGGTCATGATGAAAATAGATTATTTACAAATAGCATACATGCTTTAAAGGCATCAAAAATTAGCCTATATTTGGACTGAAACAAATATTTTCACTTTGAGAAACATTACAAGAAGCAAGCTAAGAGACTGGAGAGAAAGCACATCTGTAGAATACTGCCACTATTGCGGAGAGCCTGGTTCGGTTCCCAGAATCCACGCGGCTGCTCAAAACCTTTCTCAACTACAGTTCCAGGGGACCCAATGCCATCATGCATGTGGTGCTTGGACATACATGCAAGTAAAATCTCCACAAAAAAATTAAAATACAATGAATATTTTATTAAAAAACCACATATATAGAACTTTAAGAAAGATCTATTCAGTTAGGGATGTAGCTCAGTGGTGGTGTGCTTTTCCAGCATGTGTAAGGTGCTGGGCTCAATTTTTAGTACCACAGAAATAAAAATGCATGTGTGTATATAGAATGTATATGAACATGTTAAAATAACAAAACTAGCTGTTGGTTCAATATCAAATCAGAGACTAGTGATTTTATTATACAACTTAGCTTAAAAACGTTTGTCTTATGAGAAAAATACCCACAAAACACAGCTTCAACTATGTAAAAGGTATATGGTAATAAAAAGTCATCAACTAGGTCTCATGGTGCACATCTTTAATCCTAGCACTTGGGAGGCAGAAGCAGGTCTCTGTGAGTTTGAGGCCAGCCTGGTCTACAAAGTGAGTTCCAGGAGAGCCAGAGCAGTTTCTCAGAGAAACCCTGTCTCAGAAAAAAAAAAAAAAACAAACGAGAGAGAGAGACAGAGGCAGAGAGAAAGAAAACACAGATACTAACAGTGTATTCAGTGAAAAAAAAAAGCAGCATATAACTGTATAAAAGTATAGCTCTTATTTTCAAAAGAAAATCACTTGCCGGGCGGTGGTGGCACACGCCTTTAATCCCAGCACTTGGGAGGCAGAGGCAGGTGGATATCTGTGAGTTCAAGACCAGCCTGGTCTACAAGAGCTAGTTCCAGTGCAGGCTCCAAAGTCACAGAGAAACCCTATCTCGAAACCCCCCCCCCAACAAAAAAGAAAAAAAGAAAAAAGAAAATTACTTAAACAGAAAATAAGACACAGAGTTAAATGAGTGAATACACGCGTCGTCATTAGGTGTTGGCTGTAGTTGGGTACTGGGTATGTTTGGTTTCTTTCCTCGGGATTGCTTCTTAATAATACCTATGTCCTTAACAGGTAAAACTTTTCTAATACAAAAAGTACACAAAATTGGTTTTACATCCTAGTACATTGGATCGGTTAATTCAATATTCCACTGCTAAGATGACAATTTCTATAACTAAGTTGTTTCTTGTTTAGTATACAAACTATACCTACCAAGTGAACCATTAGAGGGCAGGACGGCTGCTGAGGTGACCAGACTGAAGTGGAAGTATAACAGCCATAACCAGAATGTGGTATTGCCTGAGATTCTAAAAGAAGTGGAAAAAAAAGTGTATGCATCATTCACATTTCATAGTGCTCATATAACAACAAAGTAATTTAATCTCGGCTTACATTCAATTCATACCAACCTAAACCAGACACAGCATGACACGCAGTAGGCATTCTGCTGGGGCCATCATTTGAAGCCAAGGTATTCATCAGTGACATTTGAGTCTGCACATGCTCACAGAGGGCTTGGTATATTATCGGAGAGTACATTCTATAATGGTCTCGTAAGGACCAATGCTGTGCTACGTCTGGCGTGTCTCTCTCACTTCCAGTCGAAGTTCCACTAGATATCCATTTCTTACTTTCTGAAGACACTAATGTGGAGAAAGGAAGTAAGTTCTTAAATACGCATCTTCAACAACTGTTACTCTAGTATCTTAGGGGGAAAAGACTCATCATATGCTTTATAGAAGGACTTTACTCAACTCCCTGAAGAAAATCATCCCAAGTTCTTAAACTCTCCATTCAATGCTACTTGGAAGCTCTCCCTTTAGTTTCAACACCTGTTACGGGTATTATCACGAACACTCAATAAGTTTCTTGTGCCCAGTCCCTTGTCCAGTTCTTTTCAGTGGAAAACAGAATAAGAAAGGCAGGACATTGTGTAACTTTCTATGTTTTAATAGGAAGAAGAAGGCCAACCAGTAAGAATAGTAGATAATCAAACTGAATAAATTCAATCTTCATCTAGTACTTAATGTTTCCCAAGAAAACTAGAGAAATCTAAAGAAGGGAGTTGAAAAATCAACGGATGGATTTGGATTTAAAGTCCCTTCAATAACCAAACAGCACGATATACTGTTTAACGATGTGAGAAGTTCGATGTTTAGAAAGTGAATCTTTAAATTCTGATAGGCATTACTGGGGTGTGGAGAATCCAAAGGTTCGTTTTTGGGAAACCCTACTAGGAGGTGACTGTGAACTCTTCAAACTGCACTCTAGAAGCCTGATGGAATTCTCAGATAAGACAGAACCTGGGGCCTGGGGAGACAGCTAAGTGGGTAAAGTGCTTGCCACTCAAGCAGCCACTTAAAAAGCCAGGCATAGCCACAGACATCAGTGACCCCAGTGCTGGGGAGTAAGAGACAAGAGGATCCCCAGAGCTCACTGGTCAGCTGGTCTAGCTAGAGAACAAACTCTAGGTTTAGTGAAAAAACTGTCTCAACAAATAAAATGGGAGTGAGTGAAGAAAACCTGTGCTGCATGCATGTAACCCTGGGTTCAAGCCCCAGAGCTACCAAATAGATGAGCAAGATGAGGGGTGATGGGACATCTGACAGCAGCCTCTCTCACGCGCACACGCACTCCAGAGCTGAGACCCATCTCTTCTTTCATGTGAGGGTAGGATAACCATTAGTCTCCTCCACCTCCTGAATGCTTCCTCACTAGATGGAAACCCCAGGAAAGGTTGGTATATTCTATAATTTTGAGAGTAGAAAAGTGAATTTGCTTAATGTTGTCAATTACCACCTCACATCAAGGTTCCCTACTTACTCCTTCAATTTCCCTGTCATTCTTTCATTCTGTCCCCAACGCTGGTCACACATCATAAAAACCTTACTGTTTGTCTGAGTACTTCTTATCTGAAGGAGCCCTCTCAGTTAAAGTGAACCAATAATACTGTATTTGTCTTTTTCTACTTTAATGTAATCTCATTGTTATTAAACACAGTAAAATGCAAATTATCACCCACCTTAAGACACTTGGACTATAAAGAACATTTGGCAACCCATAAGAACAATATGTGGTACATAGTAAAAATCAACATGTCATACATCAAATAGTTTCTAACTGGCCAGATAAGTAAATATTTCGTGTTAATAAATCTTGCTATCTTAAAAATATACTTCCAAAATATGTCCTCTGAGACAATTTAAATCCAGAGCAATAAGCCGGGCGGTGGATGGTGCATGCCTTTAATCCTAGCACTCAGGAAGCAGAAGCAGGCAGATCTCTCTGAGTTCAAGGCCAGCCTGGTCTACAAGAGATAGTTCCAGGACAGGCTCCAAAACTATAGAGAAAGCCTATGTCAAAAAACCAAAACCAAACAAACAAAAAACTCCAAAGCAATAATGGATCTTCTCTACCAGATGAGCCACAACAAAATTAGCTAATAATTTCCCATAAAGTACCAGTTTTTATTGAATATACAATTTTATAATAGACAAAATAGGAAATATCTTCTTAAAATACTTTCACTTTGTAGTCTAAGGTGAAACACAGGAGATTTTTGTCCACAACCACAGAGCACACAGCCTTGTCCTCTCCTTTAAGAGTCCTAGGCCTCTCCTTAAGAACTGTCTAACCTGAGGAATTCTGACTTCATGCTCTCAGGCCCAAGTCCTCCAGTCATTAGCTCTCCTCCACCTTCTCTCTGTCACCTGAGCTACACATACTGCCCTGTCTCTGCCAGCAGATGTCACTGCTCACACAAATTAACAAACTCCACACAAGCTTCTTCTTAAAAGGCCAGAGTCAACATTAAAGGCTTACTGAGCTAACGGTCTCTGTCGCAGCTACTCAGTGCCACCAGGGCAGCACAAATGCAGCCATGGAGAATATATGAACAGCAGATTCCAACAAAACTTAAGTTACAAAATAAACCTAAATATTATTTCTAAAAACACAACTGGCTATATGGTACTGACCTAGTTAAAACTGTCCAACAGAAACAAAATATAAGCAATATATGTAATTTAAAATTTTAAGTAGTCACACTACAAAGTTAAAAGGATGACTTACTTTCCAGGTGTTACTTAAATGTAGCCAGAGCTGGGGCTGCAACTCAATAGTATAGCTCTTGACTAGCATGTAGAAGGCCTTGGGTTTGACCCTCAATACCATAAAAATAAATAAGGAAATGTAGCAAGAATACTAACATTTAGGTGTGTAATGCCCAGAACAAAACACGTTCTGTATTCAATTTTCAAAATTCACCATATATTTTACACAAAGCATACCTTAAACCAGATGCTAATCAGAAATATTTTATCTCCGTTTAGACTGAATATAATTTATAGTTAAAAGAGTAGATTTACACACACAAATTATTCCAGAATTCTTAGTTTTATAACTGCATCAATATCAGTGTTCAAATTTATTAAAATTCCAGCCTGGGGGTTGCAATGGCAACTCAGTCAGTGAAGTGCCTGCTGCTCAAACACAAGAGCCTAAGTCTGGATCCCCAGAACCGGGCAAGGGCTGACAGCATGGCCCTTAACCCAAGCCTAGGAAGGCAAGGTCAGAGGGATCCACGAAGGTCACTGCCAGCCTGCTTAGTCAAACCCACAAGCTTCAGGTTCAGTGAGAGGGACGGAGTTTATAAGGAAAGACAGATACCATGTGTATGCACATGGGTACACAGCTACACTAATCATGTGAGCATACACACACACTCTCTTTCTCTCTCAGCCCATTGGTTGTATTAGTGAATTTTAGGGGGTCAGTAGGCACATGTTGGCTGGTGCCTACCCTACTAACAGTGTAGGGAAACAATACACGGAAAACCTGAAGGAAGCTGTTTTTCTGGCTTTCACTCTTTTTTTTTTTT
>JAQHUG010000063.1:1200583-1232584 GCA_028555095.1 Dicrostonyx torquatus
TGTGTATGTGTGTGTGTGTGAGGGGAGAGGATACTTCATAGCAGCAGCCATTATCATAAAAGACTTTGTTTTAAACTCAGACATGAACACACTGATCCCATATATGATCTCTTCCTTTTTATGTGCACTCTCTTTGGAACTGCAGGTAGCATTATGGCAGCCTGGATGGATGAAGGCTGGACAGGAAGAGGATGCAGGTCTGCCAGCCACGTGGAACCAACCATGCATGTTAGGTCCAGAGAGCTCAAGACTGGACTCACTATTCCTGTTGCCTACTGGATTAAAAGTTCCAGTTGCTAGACGTTTCCAATGGGAAAAAAACCTGCTATCCCCCCCCCCTGGTAAAAGACCAAAACTTGCTTGCAAAGAAAGGAAAAATTCCTAGCAGACTGGCCTCCAAGGACATACGGGCTAGATGGAACGCAAACCCTCTACTAAACAGTGACACTTTGACTGTCTCAGTTGGCTCAGGCTTCTATAATGAAGTATCTTAGACTCAGAGATTTAGTACAAATCTGAAATCTGCTGCTCAGTTATGAAGGTGAAGAAATTCAAGATCCAGGGCTGAGAGTGACCTGGTTTTTTTTTAGGTGGTGATTTCTTGCTGTAGTCTCTCATGGTGGAAGGGGCAAACAACCTCCTCCAATCCCCATTTATAAGACTGTCCAGTTTCTGTTACTGGGGACTGCACTCTTGTGACTTCAGGCCCCACTCCTTGCAAGATTTCAACACATGAGTTCAGGGAACAGAAGCCGACTGCTTACAGCATTGAGCAGCCTCACAATTAAGCTCCAGCATGACGTAAGTGGGTGAACCCAGGAAAATACCTATACAGGAAAAGATTATACTTCCAGGCTGACTTCACCTCTGCATGTTGATGGACACAATGAAGGGCATGAGGCTGTTTTGGTGGAAGCAGCTAAGCGAGACAGAAAGTTTGGACCTTAGAACACTTGATCCAACATCCTTGTTTTGGAAGAGATGGAGAAAAATACAGCTCACCTCCTGGCTTCCTCCTAATTTGGGAAGCAGGCACACCAGAGCAAGCCTGCCAGGTATGTGATGTGCAAAGCAGAAAAGGAGTTGTGGCTTTACAGAGTCACCCCCAGGCTACTGTGAGGTATGGGGACATGAAGATGACTCAGGCATCTCACACACCAAAGCCAGGGAGCAGATGAGGGCAATGCACAGAAAACACCAGGAGGGGGCAACACCAGGGAAACCTAAGATGGGCTAGCGGGGACCATTATGATGCTTTGACCAAACCAAGAGATGCAAAAGCCTAAGCTACAAGTGGCATTGCAGTGAAGGCCAGAGGCCCTAAAGAGGCCACACCCTTTCAGCCCAGAGCAGCCCTTTCCCAAAGCACTGCATTGCTACTTTGGAGAAGAGCATGAGAACCCCAGAGGCAGCGATTACGTGGAGACGGTTTCATTTGCGGCAACAATCTAAGCGCTAAGATTGGATCAGATCTACTCAGTTCCTACTCTGTCCTTTGACGATGGGGCAGATCAAGGTCAGAATTAACAGAGAAAGAAAATCTCAGAGCATCTTGTTAATAAAGTGTAGACTTATGAGACTTTAAAATGTATGCACTTTAAAGTAGTTTTCCTTCGTGATTTCTTTCACTCCTCGAAGCTCTTCCCCCAAGAAATGTGAGCTTCGTCCTGGTTGACAGCTCGTTTGCCCTGCTATGTTTGCCCCCCCCCACTGCCTGCCCTTGGAGAATAGTCATTTATTTATTATGTAATGTTTCTATGAAAGACAATGAAACCCCCCCCAAACATTCCCCTTTTTCCTCCTCTCTGGAGAAATGATTATGAATTGGTTGCAGAGGAAACCCACAGGGAAAGTTGGATTACAATATTTCTGCTAAATTTACACAGAAACAAAAATGCCAAGTATGTGTTCAGAACACATTTGAAAAGAAAGACCAAGATCGTGCCTGGCTGTGCTGAGAGATTCAAGTTCCTTTTTCATCCTTGCTGGCCTGTGTGGAGGCAATGATCTCCTAATTGACTTTTACATGCATCTCAGGGCTTTAGAAATTAGTAAAGACTCACTTTCATGAAAACATTCCCGATTCATTTTGATTCATTAACAGTCACTAATGAGAGTGAGTCCACCTAGATGATACCTCGTTTTTAAATGCACATAAAAGCTGGCTTCGGCATTTCCTTCTTTCAAAACAGGAAAATGACTTTTCCAATTTTCAAACTAATTTGGAAAAGGCCTGAGTCAGTATGAACTTCTCTCCAAGATTATGATTCTAGAACTCAAAATCTTTTCTTTTTTCCTGTCCCTTTAAAAAAATGTTTCAAATCCTCTTTGCTTTCTCTTTTTCTGAATCTTACATCCATTTTTGTTTGGCAGCCGTTTTCTATAAGGCTGAACACCCCTTTAAGGTCGCTACCAGCATGGCTTCCAGGTATCTAGACCCCACAAGTAAACAAGACTTATCATACATCCAGAAGTCATGAATGAAGAACAGAGTGAAAATTAATCTGAGGGCAATGGTTAAAAGTCACAAAAATCCCAAAGCCAAACTTGGCCAGCTCTCTGCAGAGCCTGGTGAGAGCTGCCCTGTCTTTTCCCTACACCTCTTGGTTCTGATCACTGAGCCTGGAAATGACCTAATTCAGAGAACAGAAGAAGGCAGAAAAGGTAGTTTTTCTTTTCACCATCTCTGGGGAGCTGAAAGGGAGCAGATGCATTATCCTTCCAAGACCAGAGAAAAGTATGGGACATTTCAAAGTTTGTCTTTTGTATATTGAGAACTGAATCTAGAGTTTACCCACACCAATGTGTTGAGACATGCCAAGCCTCTGCCCTATGAGACATAGTACAAGCACACAACCAAAGCTCACTTACAACTCCAAGAGAGCTACAAGCAAGGGCTAAAAACTTGAGCCACTCGATCTCCTCTGTGAAGCGACCCACGTTCATCACACTGTTAAACAGATCTGTTGGGAGATTTAGCACCTTCCACATCTGGGCCAGCTCATCTGCGTGGATGATCAGTCGGCCAGCAACCTACAGGACAGAGGACACACAAGAGACACGTGAGGGCCTCAAGCAAGATGTTCTGAGTTCTCCCAGCACTAGGAGGGGAATAGGGAGCTGGAGAGGCCAGAAGATCCCACTGGACAGTTGTCTTTGCTAGGCTGTGACACAGTTTTAATATTTTTAAATTCCGGATGTCAGAATGATGGTAAAGAGATCCATTTATAGTACATTCAATTTGTAAATGATGCCTTTATGGTCTCTAGTTTTGTTCTTAGGTTGCCCGTGTAAGGCAGACAGGTCGACAGAGGGTTGCCTGAGACCTTTAATGAATCAAAAATGACATTGTCTCTCCCAGACTACACAGGGTTCTCTGTCTTACATATATCCCTCCTGTCTCTGAAAGAGTGAAATGTGGTATCCTATGGTTGACCTATTATAGGGTTTAGTTAGCATGGATGTCTAACATTGTTGGGTTCAGGAACTTAAGAGCTCTGCCATGTTCACTCCACAGAAAACTTGGCAATTAGAAAGAGGATGGGCGGCAGTTAGCTAATGGCACAGTGAGGGTGCATATGCCACAGTGAGTGTCCCAACCCTTTGCCAGGGCCTCTGAACCCAGTGAAATTCTGGAACTCTGGAACCCAAGCTCCAGTGGGTCCCCAGTCACCCAAGCCTCACCTATCCTGTTCCCTGATGTGAGGCATCATACCGCTCAACCATATCCTGGGAACTGGCCAAACCACCAGTTTCTCAAGCCAGTCCCATCACAGGCCAACTCCTAGGAGAATGTGTGGGGATTGGCACGTTTTGTCCTGAAGGCTGGACTGTGCCTGCACTTGGCACGGTGGTGAAGGTAGAGTCTGCATTTCCACTCCAGACTGCGCGAGACCTCTCATGGTCTGAATCCATCAGGGAGATGCTGAGGAGCCCGGGGAGTTACTATCTCTAGGCTAGGCAGCATTCATTCCACTGAGCCCCTAAATAGCCTTCCAGATTTGGGGGAATCTGTGATGACCCCAGGAGACAGCCCATCCATCAGTTTCTTCCATACTGATTCCTGTTTCTCTGAAGGAAGCCCTTTCAGGCCAGGATTTAGTAAACTTTGGGGTAGTGCTGATGGCTGGCTGCCTGGTGGAAGTACAGGTAACCCGTGCCTAACCCATTCAGTCGCCACACCATCCGTGAATTCTCCATACCCGAGAATGCAGGACCTTCAACAGCTCGGGTGTCAGCTCAGCCCAGTTGGACAAAGTGACTTGCTCAGACCTCTCTCTCACTGGAGGCATCTCTCCACGGGACATGGCCCCAAAATACCTGCAGAGAAAAGGGAGTAGAGGAAGGCTCCCAGGCTCCTGTGACCTCTGGGTAGTTTAACTATGTACTTTTCTTTCCTCTTTCTTTTGGAGGAAGTGAGTAGTTAAAAAACAGTAATTTATTGTCTTTAGTTCGTTTGTAAACGGACAAAGTCTGATTGTGTTATTTCCACTTTAAGGAATGAAGAATGCTTAGGGAATGAAAAGGTTTTCTTTTCTCTAAGAATAATGGGGAACAATCAAGAAAACTTTGGCAAGCAATCGCCTGAGGCATGTTCAATCCCCCCTCCCATCCCTTCTTAGTATTTTATTCGCATGCATAGGCAAACAGAGATCCTAGGACATTTGTAGGATATCTGTATGTGTTTGGTAGGTGGGGAGAAGCTGCTTCTATGAAAATAAGAGCAGACAGAATGTTCCAGGGGTGAGTGAGGCCAGCATGGGACCTCAGTGAAGGGGAGAAGGGCGGTAAGGCACGACAAGGAGGGGATGAAACAACCTGATACGGTGTGTTCAAGGCACCCCTTCTCTCTTCCCTCAGAGCTTAGTTAAATATGGCTGCCGTGTGTTGCTGCTTTGTGGGATGGACTTAATTTGGGGGTGATGTAAAAGGTCAGGTCTATTTCAAGACTGGCATGCCACAGGGAGAGGACATGAGCAACAAGATGCCAGGGTCTGTCCCCATCAAAACCTCTGCCCCTTCTTACCCTCACTCCATTCCTTTCTTCAGAAGCAGGTAGCATAAAATACAGAGGGTGTTTTATAAAAGGCCTCTGTAGGGTCAATATACACGACGGATCTAACCATTGCCCATCTCTGAGACACAAGACAAGCAGGACTAAAGAGATGTGGATCAAAACAGTAACTTCTAGTCCCTGACTGGAGGTCCTCCGCTGTAGAAATACTTTGATGCTTTTGAACATTTACCTGGGAACTCTCTGGAGGCAGACCGGAGTTTGGGTGGGGGCAGATACAATGTGACACCTAGAATGGGATTGTGGCCTCTGACTTTACAACCAGATGAGGGAGCTGAAATGGCAGGAATAGCAATACCAGAGCACCCATTATACAGATGTGCCTGGGCAGAGTTACTCTTGGCACTCTCAGAGGAACAGTATTTGAGTTGTGTTATTGGTTAGAAGTTGGCGGAAATGAAGCCGCGTTCATGGACTCAGCCCTCTTAATCTCTGAGCTCCGTTTGCAGGTGAATGATTCTATGGCTGTGGTTGGAGAGGTTTAGGCTCTCACACAGCCTGCTGCAGGACAAATTGGCATCTGCCCCGCTGATACCGGGAGAATTGGCTTCTACATTGTTGGGTCCCAGGGGAGGAAATTCATGCATGTGATGAATTAAATGCTTATTTTATCCTGGAGATACCTGATGGTGTTCCATGTGCTAGAACCCTACAAGTTTGGGAGCCACAGAAAATGAGTGGATGAGTGCTTTTGATGTCTAAATGGGATGCAGAATGTTCTTAGGCCATGCTCTTTTTCACTGAGTTGAAGTACAGTCTGATCTTGCACGGATGTCTAAAAAAATGTGTATATATCACACCACACAATATGGAGCAAGCAGGCTACAGCGGTAGAAAAGTTATTCCCCATAAATGTCAGGGACAATATCAAGAAATGTCATTTTTCTTGCGATAACCAAGGAGCACAAGAACAATAAAATGGAGTTTTAAGCAATCATATGGCATAATACAAAATCTGTCTATGCCAAAAGAAATTAGCCTTCTGACATTAAAGTGTAATCTTAGAGGTAATACATACAGTTCAAAATAGAAAACGACACAGGAGTCATGACTAAGCAAAGCAACTCCCTTTAGGCCATTTAAAAGCACCAGGGCTTTACTTTCTAAAAGGCTTCTTGTTAGCTCCCAGCCCAGGCACCAAGGCTGCCCGGTTTTCAGCAGGCACGTGTAAGAAGCAGTTTCATAGTTGAAAGGCTTTCTGTGTGAAGCGACCACGGTGAGTTCAGCCCGTTGTGTAAGTTCACCCACTAAGCAGCAGCCTCCCGGGGCCCTTCGAGGAGCCAGGGTGCTAAAGGCACACACACCATGGAGCCCAACTTGACCTCGTCACCCCAGTCCCGCCTCCTTTTCCAGAAAGTCATGTGACCACGGACATCTTCATGCAGAGGGGAGGGATCAGTTTTAGTTTTTTTTTAAAATCAAGAACAGGCCCCCTCACCCACCCTCCAGACGGGATGCAAAGCGTCTTTATTCTGGCACAGGTTTGAATTTTCACAGCCATGAAGGAAGGTGTTTCATTAATCAGAGGGAACCAGCTTGGAGAGAGACCACCTCCTCCTCCTCCCTGCGGGATCGCGCACCGCCCCACTAGGTGTACTGCTGCCATCTAGCGGTGAGAAGAGAATAAGTTGAGGCCAAGGAAACACGGTGAATTGAGTTGCAAGCCAGATTCCCAGGTCCCTTCCAACCAGGACAAGCTGATGGGAGGCAGGAATGACCTAGGTGGTCATGTGCTAAGCGTGCCGTGGTAAACTAACTGGTAGTCTTTACCCCAGGACACTTGGCCTACTTCCTCTTAAGCTATGAGCTTAGGGAAGGACAACCCATCCTCTCTGTTTGATGCATTTATTTTTAAAACTCAGCTTCTCCTTAACAGCCTGATTGCATGTCTGAGGGCTTGCCAACCTCTTCAGTTTCCCATAAACCCTCTGATAGGAACAACTTACTCGGCCGCCCACTGGATGAGATCCGGAGGCTGGGTCCGAATGGCAGCTTTGGTAAACTGCTTCAGCAGTTCGGGCAGCTCCGGTGGGATGCATACTTGCTTATCCGTCTGAGGCATTGATCGCTTCACCTAAGCGCACGACAAAACAGAACACGGGAATTGTATTTGAGTCATCAGCAATCACGAACTGTAAAAGGCGAAGGATTCATACAATCTGAAAAGAAACCAGAGTATAGCAATCATGAACTGTAAGACAGCAGTCCGGAATAAGAGGTCCCAAAGACCCGATATAATACTTGTTTGGGATGATAGGCTAGCTCACAAGATATATGCAGTCTAGAAAGTAGAGTACTGATCTTTACCTTGTGCTGTATGTTTTTTTTGTTTTGTTTGTTTGTTTGTTTGTTTTGTTTTGAGACAGGATTTCTCTGTGTTCCAGCTCTAGCTGTTCTGGAACTAGCTTTTGTAGACCAGGCTGGCCTCGAACTCACAGAGATCTGATGCCTCTGCCTTCTGAGTGCTGGGATTAAAGGTGTGCGCCACCACCGCCTGGCTATATTGTGCTGTAAATAATTATGTTCTTTACATGAAAAACGACAAGTACTTAAAAAACAGAAGCCAGCAGAAGTAAACAAAAACATTCCCTAATATGTAATCCCCAATTCTTGAATGTTTTTTGTGAAAAAAATTCAACTTACATATGTATAGTGTGTGTGTGTGCGCGTGCATAAATAAAAGACAGGGTTATACAAAGCAGCTTATGTAGCACCAAATCATGAACACCTTTCTGTGTTCCTTCAACACTTCACTGGATGAGAACTGTAGCAAAACTGGCTCCATGAGTCCTATTCTATGATTTGACACTAGGTCATTTTCAAATCAAGGCCATTACCAAACAGTCAGTTGATGAACCACAGTCTTTATATTTGTGTGTTCTTGTCTATTCTAACATTTTCATGTACAAAGTTCCAGGCTATATAAACATGAAAATCTACAGATGGAATACACTCCTCTATACAAACAAACAAGGGATTCAAAGTCTCTGAAGGAGGCAGACTCAAAAAAAAAAAAAAACCTGCTCCAGCTTCAAAACAACGAGATGGCGGACAGATCTCGGTAAGCACCTTGTATAAGTGCCTTGCTGAGCTTGCAGTAAAGAGAGAGAAATCTTCAGCTGCCAAATCAAGAAGGTGACAGAGAACCCAGAATGGGGAACACATGAAGAATTTGAGCTGGCCTGGAGGCAAATGTGGCTGGCAAGAACTTGAATGTAGGATACAAAAGGCAGTGCAAGGAGGGGAGAGAACAGGGATTGGCCCCACCAACAAGAAACGACTGAACTAAAGGACCCTCTCCCTTTCTGGCCTGTACTTGAGACCCCACAGGAACATCGTCTTTGGTGTGGGTACAAAGGATAACATCTTTAGTGTAAGAACGCAGATTTTTGTGGGGAGAGAAACAGCCCCAAGAGGGTGACATCACATGAAAGAGCTAAATTTAGATTGATGCCAACAATGCCTACTTGGGAAACCCCAAGACAATGGATAACTGTGGTCTTAGGTTGGTGGTGTTTCATTACTTTTTGTTTTGTTTTGTTTTTTTAAGACCGGGTTTCTCTGTAACTTTGGAGTCTCTCCCTGGAACTTGCTCTGCAGACAAGCTGGCTTTGAACTCACAGAGATCTGCCTGCCTTTGCCTCCCAAGTGCTGGGATTAAAGGCGTACACCACACACCGATGGCCTTGCCACTACTTTTTAGTTATTCATTTGGAAGATGAGGATAAAGATGTTTAATATTAGACATCATAAAATGTCAACTATCTGTACATCTTACTAATACTTCTCACAAGCTAATATAGAAAGATTATAAATGTCATAAAAGTAACCACTAGATATGTAAAAAGGAGAAACAGAATTTAAATACATCCAATGCTCCTTCACACAAAACAAACAAACCCCCCCAACCCAAAACATCTTGATCAATTCAAAATAAGACAAAACACGAGGTGGGGAGTAAACCTAGGAAACATGGACGGATAAGACAGCTGAAAAGAATCCATGCTTATCTGTAACCCCAATAAAAGGAAATAGCCTTAAGCATGCCAGTGAAATAGAGAAATGTGATGTAAACTCTAGGGACAGTCAAAGCTGAAAGAGCCTGCACAGACACAGAACCATGAAAGCTGAAGAGGCACAAACCACCAACCAACCAGATTGAGGTGTTGGTTTAGATGTCACTGTGGCTAAGAGAGACTTCAAGGCAAACCACTTTAGGAGAAAGATTTCTTGTGTCAGGATACTGCCATCACAGGGCCTTTCTGAGTACGGAGATACATCACCACAGGGAACTCTCATGGTGCCCAGGGGAAAGCAGGGCAGTGTTTGGGATCCTCTAAATTTTATAAATATATTAATAATGATTAAGGGTGATAAGTACCAGTCCAGTATTGGCAGTACACCACCATGGGGGAGTCTCACAGTGCTCAGAGGAAAGTAGAGAGTTCATTGCTTGGGATCCTTTCAGTATAGTAATCATGACTAGGGGTGAGAAGTACCAATTCAGAATTGGTAGTTTCCCTGGTTGGAGTGGAAGACGATGTCATCAGGGAGATACAAAAGCGATTTCTATTGCTGGGAAGAGACCCCATGACCATGGCAACTCTTACAAAGAAGACATTTAATTGAGGTGGCAGCTTACGGTTTCAGAGATTCTGTCCATTATCATTATGGTGAGGAGCATGGGTCATACAGGCAGACATGGTGCTGGCTACATCTTGATCAGAAAGCAACAGGAAGTAGACTGTGCCATTGGGCAGTATTTTGAGCAAAGAAGACCTCAAAACCCAACCTCAAAGTGATACATGTTCTCCAACAAGGCCATCCATACCTACTCCAACAAAGTCACACCTCATGGGAGGGCAGTTACATCTGAGCTACCACATACCTATATTTATATTACACACTTTATTTTTTATGTATAAGCTATGTTTTCCAAAGCTACTGTTGCAAATAGTTTTGTTTTGTTTTGAGCCAAGGTCTCATGTAGCTCAGGCTGGTCCTGAACACACTTTGTAGTGAGAATGCCTTTAAACACCTGATCATTCTGTTTCCGCCTCCAATTGCTGGATTTACAGATATTAGCCATCAAGGGCAGCCTTGTAGATTGGTTTGGACGACTTTTCAACCTATTTTATTTAACAAACAACAGTGCCTTAGATTGCTTATTGGTGTGTGTCTGAATTTATTCTCATAAAATATGTAGCATGAGATTTACCATTTTATTTGTTTTCAGTGTACAGCTCAGCGGCATTACATATATCCACATTTCTGTGTAGTCAACACCCCTCCCCGCCGTTTCCAGAGCTATCTCATGATCTCCGCTGGAAACTCTAGGATTGGACAGAAAGGCTCAGTCCTCCTTTGTCTCTGCCACTAACAACAGCTCTGCCTTCTCATCCCGTGAATTTTACTTCCTTTAGGAGCCTTATGTACAGGGACCATACACATTTGTTCTTCTGGATCTGGTAGATTTTGTTTAGTAAATATCTTTACGCTTCATGCATGGTGTAGCATGTGCCAAAATCCCTGTCCTTTTTAGGCGTGCCTAACATTCCATGAACACACAGCCGTTTTTGGTCATTTTGCTTATACATTTATCTGTCAATGGGCATTTCTAATAGGATGCTGGCATCTTTTGGCTATTTTAATAATCCTGCTATGAACATGAGTGCACAAATATCTAGTTGTTCCCTGCTTTCATTGTTTTGTTTAACCAGAAGTAGAACTGCTGGGTCACGTGGCGAGTTCAACCAAAGTTTTTGAGGAGTCAAGAGGCTATTTTCCACAGTGAATGCAACATTTACTGTCTTAAAATATTTTGACAGGATCTTAAAAATGGTGTGTGGAGGAACATGCGGGCTTGGAATGCCGGGTCTCATGCACGCACTCCCCTACTGAGCTATATCCGCAGGTCACCAAACTGAACACAGCACTCCTCATCTTCCGTTCAGGGGCCTCAAAGCCCTGCAGCCAGGAGTTCTCGAGATCCTTCGAATCTCACTAAATCCCACTGATGGTTCCTTTGATGTGTGTCTCCTGTTCATCCCTCTCTATCTCCGCCCCTCTGTCCCCGACCCCGCCCTTCCTCACCCACTGTATCCTCATTTCAGGTCATTCTCTGGTCCATCCTACCGAGGTCACATCCATCTTCCTGACTGTTTTTTGAAGACCAGAAAGCCCTGCTCACAAAACAGCGATCAGACCCAAACTGTCAAGGTTCTCCGTGATCTGTGCATAATCTAAACTCCCTATTTCCTGCTGCTATTGCTAACACTGTCTGCTGCGCCCATGGCCTAAGGAAGTACACCTTCCTTTCTCCTTTTCCCTTGGGGCTCGAATGGCCTCCCTTTCTTTCTTCTATTCAACCCTAATCAACCTCAGGATTCACCTTGAGATCATCCTGAGCTTTCCTAGAAAACCTGGGTAGCAGCAAGTATTGTTGGACACACTTTGTATCCAATCCTGCCCTGTCTCTTACACACTGAAGCAGAGCTCCTTATGGTGGCTGTCGAGACGGAGAGCAGGTGTGCAGCGTGAGAGAGATGGTTGTAAACAGTTTATAGTGATACAAACTTTACAGCCATTTACAAGCATACAGTAGTTGAAATTATATTTGGATGCTGTTTGGCACAGTCAGTAAACTTCCAGATTTCAGTACCTTTTTTTTTTTTTTGTGCTTAAACTTTTATGCACAACACCTGCCACCAGGCACACATAGAGGGCTTTCCCCGTTATACACGACAATAAAACATCCCTGTAAATCTGATTTTCGCTTTAACTGTGATATATTTATTATCAGTGTCAATCTTTGTGCATACGTGTTTCAAAGTATTTTTTAAGTTTGTTCTTAAATTTTCACATTAGT
Organism: Dicrostonyx torquatus; assembly: GCA_028555095.1. Classification (NCBI taxonomy): domain Eukaryota; kingdom Metazoa; phylum Chordata; class Mammalia; order Rodentia; family Cricetidae; genus Dicrostonyx; species Dicrostonyx torquatus. The sequence goes on from JAQHUG010000063.1 coordinate 1,212,526, forward strand.
ACTTTGTAACAAAATATATACTTCCATAAATCATCATTATCTGTCTCTAATAATTTATATTTGTTCATTTATAACTAGATCATGTCCTTATTCTAGGCTTTTTGTGCTGGGGGAATCAAACGCAGAGTCTTGCCTGGGGTAAATAGGACTCCACCACTGGCTTCATCTCCGACCTTGGGTTTTGAGACAAGATCTCACTGATCTAGGTGGGCTGTGCACTCAAGAGCCTTCTGCTTCCCAAGAGCTGAGATTACAGAGCCATCATGCCTGGCTATTTTGGTTTTGTTCTTAATCTTAAATCAAACATTTAATGGATTATTTTTTTAAATGACTTTTTTGTTTATAGAAATTGCAAATGTTTCCTTCTAAAACAAAAAGAGAAAATAATACAACCAATTCAATAAAATCTAACTTTAACATAATAAAAACTTCAAAATATTTTAATTATATAGCTCTTGAAATAAATACTTATATTGAAATATTACCATTTTAATTATTTAATATTTCTTAAATTTCCCCCTTATTTAAGTGTTCAAATTTTCAAAGGTTTCAACTTGGCTTTCTATGAAAATCGATTTGTTGCAGTCAAAACCCACAGCCTCCGTGAACACCTCACACAAAACTTACAGCCTCCGTGAACACCTCACACGAAACCCACAGCCTCCTCACACGAAACCCACAACCTCCGTGAACACCTCACACGAAACCCACAGCCTCCGTGAACACCTCACACGAAACCCACAGGCTCTGTGAACACCTCACACGAAACCCACAGCCTCTGTGAACACCTCACATGAAACCCACAGCCTCTGTGGACACCTCACATGAAACCCACAACCCACAGGCTCTGTGAACACCTCAACACGAAACCCACAACCTCTGTGAACATCTCACACACACTGTTTTCTGCTGTAAAGAATGATTTTGGCTTGGGGTTTTATTTCAGCAGTAGGGTACTTGCCTAGCACCATGAGGCTCTGGGTTGATCTTTTTGCTCCAGAAAAAAAAAATATTCCTAAGTATTATAAATTTTATTAATTAGCTCAGCATTTTTAAAAGACTAACAAATTTCAGTAATTGAAATATAATTCACTTAGGAATATACAGAGAGGGACTATTTTTAATTTGTACTCTCTTCTCTGTTCAATTTTTGTAAGCCTAACAATGCTTGGGAAAACCAGCAAAAGAACAAAACTGTGCCAGGTACATTATGCCAAGGCCTTAAGAAACAATCTAATGATACAATGTCCCTTGTGAATGCAATGTATTTATTTACTGGGTGGGGGTACATGTGCCACAGAGCACCTGTAGAGGTCAGAGGCCAACTTGCAGGAGTTGGCTCTCCTCTCCCACTATGCAGGATTGAACTCAGATCCTCAGGCTTGGCAGCAAGTGCCTTTGCTGACTGAACCACCTTTCCAGCCCCCCCTGCAAAAGCAGATCAAAATTCTGTTTTTAAAAATTACACTGTGTGGGTGTAATTTTTGCATTTAATTGTTCAAGAATTTTATACATGTGTGTAATGTGTTTTGATCAAATCTACTCCCGTTCTCTCTCCTTTAATCGCCTCCTTTCCCTCCCAACTGCTTTTGTTAATGGTTAAAGTCTATCAGCGCTTGCTATTTTAGATATAAAAATAGAATATTTTAATTATATTTAAAGCAGAAATAAATCTCTTAGATGTTACTGTAAATAGTATGTTTTATGAAAAATAGCTACAGTTTTGTGAAGGACGTTTGTGGAGAACAGCACTGTTTGCTTCTCTCCCCCAGATGCGTGGATGCCTGATAAAAGAGGACAGTTTTCATATCCTATTGGTGTTCGGTCCTGCTTGGAGCCTCTGCTGTGCACTTGTAGAGTGACGGAGGCAGAAAATGACTGTGTTGTCACAAAACAGCTCTGACCACACAGATACCTCCCCCTCCAAAGTCAGGGTCTTTCAGAAGTCTCTAAAACCACAACTTTAGAAAACTGTAAAAGCACTCGTGACAACTGGGCAACTGTAGTTCCTGTCAGCCTGGGGTCAAATAATAATGACAAAATAAAGCCCAAACGTCTCCCACAGTGTGCTCTTGTACCACACTGTCTGACTATGAATGGGACCAAAAGGAGCAAAGGAATAGGAAGAGGACAGCTCTAGGACACACTATTAGAATGCAGTGGTGACACACCCAGTGTGTAATGAATCATGAGGTTTGCTTATAGAACAATGTGTCTGCATTGGCACATTATATTTAATTAATTAATATAATATAATATATATTATATTTAATAACACTTATTAAATATAACCCCAGCAGCACAAACACTGAGAGAAACAATTAATAAATGGGACCTCTTGAAACTGAAAAGCTTCTGTAAAGCAAAGGACATGGTCAACAAGACAAAATAGCAGCCTACGGAATGGGAAAAGAGCTTCACCAACCCCACATTGGACAGAGGGCTGATCTCCAAAATATACAAAGAACTCAAGAAATTGATAATCAAAAAAACAAATAATCCAATAAAAAAAATGGAGAACAGACAAACAGAAATCTCCAAACAGAGGAATCTAAAATGGCTGAAAAATGGCTGAAAGACACTTAAGAAAGTGCTCAACATCCTTAGCCATTAGAGAAATGCAAATCAAAACTACTCTGAGATTCCATCTAACACCTCTAAGAATGGCCAAGGTCAAAAACACTGATGACAACTTATGTTGGAGAGGGTGTGGGGTAAAGGAAACACTTCTGCATTGCTGGTGGGAATGCAAGCTGGTACAGCTGCTTTGGATATCAGTATGGAGATTTCTCAGAAAATTAGAAAACAACCTTCCTCATGACCTAGCAATACTACTTTTGGGTATTATAAGGATACTCAATTGTGCCACAAGGACATATGTTCAACTATGTTCTTAGCATCATTTGTCATAGCCAGAACCTGGAAACAACCTAAATGCCCCTCAACTAAAGAATGGAAAAGGAAAATGTGGTACATTTACGCAACGGAGCACTACACAGCAGAAAAAATAATGACATTTGCAGGCAAATGGATGGATCTAGAAAACATCATGTTGAATGAAGTAACCCAGACTTATCATATGTACTCACTCATAAATGGCTTTGGACATAAAGCAAAGAAAAATAAGCCTAAAAATCACAATCCCAGAGAACCTAGACAACAAAGAGGACCCTAAGACATACATGGATCTAATCTACATGGTAAGTAGAGAAAGACAAGATCTCTTGAGTAAATTGGAGTTTGGAGACCATGGGAGAGGGCAGAAGGGGAGGGAAGAGAAAGGGAGTGGAGAAAAATATATAGCTCAACAGAAACAATTAAAAATATGATATGTCTGTAGAACTAACACTATTAGGTTAATATACTAGTTAGGACCCCTGAAGAGGCATGTTTCGAGGATGTCAACTATCCTGCCAAAAAAAGTACCAAAACAAACTACACAAGATACAAGATTTGAAGCAGAGACCTAACAGGACAAGGAAGACTTTCTAGATGTCATCAAATACATGGTCTGAGCAGACAGAAAGCTGGGTGACAGAAGTTAGGACTTTTCTCATGCTGTTTGTTCATTGCTCATGGAACCACAAGAAGTATGTAAATGCCTGAAGTTGTTTCCATAGGCACCCTGCTCTACCCATTCACCTGTGGATGTGAATTCCACTTTGAAAGGATATCAATAATAAAGTCCAGGCCACCACGGTTCCCACCTGTATGTATGTGACTGTGAGCAATGAAGATGTCTTTGTTGTGTCCCTACCAGGCTACCTACCCAGGGGAGTTTGCTAGACTCATTCCTTTTCCTGGAGATTACATGACACACATCAGTGATCTTCAGAGCACAATATTAGTTTACTGGCTTTAAAAATGGTTTGACAATTTTAATCACCAGAGTGATAAAAATCACTTGTAAAATGGTTACTAACACAGTGAAGGCCTTTCAAGGAGAATTGAGGTCAGAGGTTAGCAGTCCAGTGGGAGTGTTCTCGTTCCAAAGACTAGCAGAAACGCATCTCAGTGCAGTACACAAATATCTACTCACCCTAGATGGGGAACCAGTGACAGAAATAAAGAACAGACACCCCAAACGTACAATTTGTGAACCATGAGTTTTCTTCAGTTTCCTTACAGATTTTTTTTTCCATTTTAAGATTTACCATTTATTTACACGATGTCAAAAGACATCTTGTAGGAGTCATTTCTTTCTTCCACTATGCAGGTCTCAGGGACCAGGTACCCCACTGCTTACTCTAGCGCACTTTAGGAGTATTTTCTGTGTGCTATGATAGTTAAAAAGAGGACAGAATTGGTAGAGAAATCTCTCCAGAGTCAAGCCGCCAAGAACTTTTTAGAAACTTGTATCTTATAGTTTCTATTGCTGTGAAGAGACACCATCCATGACCATGGCAACTCTCACAAAGAAAACATTTAATTGGGGCTGACATGCGTGTTGGAAAAGTAGCTGAGAGCCTATGTATTGCAGGCAACAAGAAGTAGACTGAGACACTGGGCCTTATCCTGCGCATAGGAAACCTCAAATCCCACCCCCACAGTGACACACTTCCTCTAACAAGGCCACACCCACTCCAAAAAAGCCACACTTCTTCATAGTGCCCCTCCTTGTGAGGTTATGGGAACCAACTACATTCAAACTACCATAACTTGCCTCAGTGTTTTAGGATGCTTTGTGATAAAAGAGACTTATTAGTTGTTGAAGCCAATTTCTAGTAAAAGCTGAGCTTTTATATCGTGTTTAAAATAACATTCATTACAAAGCAAACTGTAAAAATGCTGGTTGTTGAGGGAACAACTGCTAATTTCTATGACTTAACTAAAATACTGATCAGAAGCCAGGAAGAAATGAGGAGACGAACTGACCACGTGGACAAACTTCTTTTGTTTATGAAGAAAAGGTTTCCAGATGGCCACACCGACCAAAGGACACCTGGTGTTGTCTGGACGAAGTGGGAGCAGAGGGGAGCAAATGTGAAAAACCCAAGTGACCCTGGGCAGACACGGGGCAGTGTTCGGCGCGAGGTGATGCAGCTTCCAGTTAGTTTAAATAGACTGAAGCTGTTTGCCAAGGTTGGGAGGGCGAAGGGACCTTTTAATACTTCTGATCACCTGTTAGAGTTATAAGAACACCAAAACCAAAGACATTTTGAGGTGGTCATGTGACTCTAAGGCTGTGCAAGTTGAGTGAGGCATCTAGAGACACACACGTGGTAAGAGCTTCGATGCCATGTTCCGTGGGCCATGCTGATTCTCTACACTTAGAGGGCATAGGTTTGTGCACGGCTCGGCTTCATGTAATTGACAGTCACCTATGACCCAGGTTATTCTTGAAACCTTGCTCCATAAAACATGTTTTACAAAAACGTCCATTGCAGCAAACCCCCACTTTACCTCACACCTAGTAAGGTGACTTACTGAGGGCTTCTGCTTAGTACCTGCTCCCCAGGGCCACTAACTCAGTTTCTTAGTTCACTGCTAGCCTGCTTCCCACCCAGAGTGAACTTATACCCTCACCCCTTTGCCACCCTCAGTGTCTTCCGGTCTCCTGTCCCCTTCTCCCGCATTCAGACACTCAGTTCTTCTCCTTCACAAGGGCCATAAGACTATGACATTAATCCCTTTGCAGTCTCTGGAAAATACCATCTGTGTCACCTCTGTTGCACAGCTTCCATTAAGTAAGTCACAGTCTGCACTCCTTTTTTAAAATTGTGTTTTGATCTCATTACTTCTCAAATGATCTCATTTTCTTCCCTGCTGGACCACTCAGGCTGCCCTCAGATTGACTCCCCTCCCTCTGCACCGTGCCCCTTAGCTTCTTCTAGAAAATCTTCCACCTGATGACTGCCTTGCCACTAGTTTCACAGATAAAGGTGAGCAGTCTCCCCTCATTTCTACATTTAATGGTTCTTCTGGGGACATATTTTCTTCCATGATTCTCTACTGCTTTTTAAATAATGGATTGCTCCCTCAAGGAACACTTCATTCCACTGGAAATGGTCATGTCAACTTGTTTGCCTGAACTATGTTTAGTTTCTGGGTGCACTTCAGTTTATGCTGCTCCGTGTCTCTTCCATCCCTTTAAAGATACATCTTCTAAGGGTCTATCCCCTCATCCGTGTTCCTCCTTCAGATTGTTCTGGTAGATATTCCATGTGTATTTAAAAAGAAAGTTGAGTTTGTGGTTGCTTAGTGCCATGTTCTATACATATCCAGAGGGTTAGTTATGTAGATCAAATCTTTGACATCAGATTTCCTTTTCCATTTGCTACTCTATGAATAACCAAAGAAGATGGAAAGGTCTCCATCTGAATTAGGAGTGAAACACACCCGTGACCCCAGCACTTGGGAGATGAAGGCAGGAAGGCCAAAAGTTGGATTATGTAGCAAAACTGCATCTCAAGAAAAAAGAATTAAAAAAGGAAAAATGCAGGGGAGAAAAAGTGTCTGATATTTTTTGTTTATTCTTTTAATTATGCCCATTTTTACTGGTTCAATTTTAAGCTATTATATAGCACATTATTTATATATAAATATTTATAAATGTTTTTATATTTTAAAATCTTTCTATTAAATAAGCTCGACATTATGTTACATAAAGCTTCTATACATAGTTTTATGTTACACATAGTTTTAATAGTTGTCTTAAAGTCAACTTGTCTTGTCAGCTTTATTTTGTTAATTTTTTTCATGATGCATGTATTTCAAAACTTTTCCTTTCAAAGTATAAACCTTTAAAAAATCCTGAAGATTTCTCAATTGAATCACTTTTTTTAAAATATAATTATCCCTATACCATTCAACATATTGCTTTTTCTTTTATATTTATATCATCTGTTTTTTGAGTTTTGAAACTAATCAAATATTTTTAGTAATTTAATTTTTCTCATTTATTAGATTTTGAGATGTGCTTTAGTTATTCCTCTGCAGGTTGCCCTAAGGATTACAATATGCATCCTAAATTTATTAAGTCTACCCTTAATTTTACTTCTTGAAGAGTGAAAGTAATTATGATAATTTAACTCAATATTCTTTTCTTACCCTTGTACTAATGTTATCATTTATTTTATTTTTACATATATTTTTATCACTGTTGGCAGGTGATGTCATCAAGTTTTAGACCATCAGTATTAAGCTATTTTTTTTCCCATGTAATTAATTACCCTGTGTTCTCTTTTCCTTCAGGTCAATATTACTTTCTGGCATCGTTTTCCTTCAACCTAAATGACTCTACTAGAGTCTGGATGTTGTGGACCAACTTTGACAAAAACACCTCTTGCTAGGGTAGGGGTGTGGGGTTTTTGAAATATTAGTAAAGAATATAAAGATGAATAAAAATAATAAGAGCAGAAACCATAGAAAGTATCGAGAGGGCATTCTTGTGAATATTGACATCATCTGCATTTATTTTTCCATGTTTTTATACCCAATAAAAATGGGTTGGAGGGTGGGGGTGGGAAGAATGTAACAAAAGATTATTAACATCATACAAAGGACAACTCAAACAGTTAATCACTTTAACACTTTTAAATCATTAGCATTTTGTTGTTTAGGTAGTGACACTGCCCTAGACCATCCTGAAGACAGCCACTCCCCATTTTTATTGGATTTAAAAATGTATGGAAAAATAAATGCAGGTGATGTCAGTATTCACAGGAATGCCCCCCGAATACTTTCTATGGTTTCTGCTCTTATTATTTTTATGCATCTTTATACTCTTTACTACAAGGTGACCTCACAGTTACAAAAGAAGGAGCAGAAGCACATTTGCATATCCTGACCACCTGTCAGGATTGAATGGACTTACTTCTTATGGGCTATCTCAATGTTAAAAGAATTAAGTAATCACATCCTGAGTTGGGACTTGCAACAATGCTTATCAACCACTTTGAGCAACCTCCAGCTCTCTGACTGTCAGACAAGGTAGAAAAAGACTCACATGTTTGGGCCTCCCCATCTGTAAAGATGGTTCAGTGTTTAAGAGTGCACACTGGTCTTGGACCCCAATTCAACTTCCTGGGAGCACCCACATTGGGCAGCTCACAATTTCCTGTAATTCTTGCCCCTGATGCCCTTTTCTGACATTCAGGGACGCAGGTTCACATACATGCACACACGCTTACATGCACACCAAGCAAAGAACGTCTTTCTCTTGGGGGAAGGACTCGCCACAAGGACTATGCAGAATGCTCAGTCCAGAGCCTGAGTTGGCAAATGTCACCAGGCAAGAAGACAGCTTAAGCTCTCATATATCTTTATACGGCTTTTAGAACAAATTTTCAACGGGAGCTGACAAGATGGTTAGGTAAGGAGCTTGATACACAAGCCTTTAACCTAAGCTTGGTCATCAGAACCCATATGAAGACAGAAGGAGAAAAGTGACTTCACAAAGTTTTCTTCTGACCTACCTCCACATGCACACCATGGTACAAGAACTGGTATACACACACACATACACACACACCACACTCATACACACATGCAACATATTTGCACACATGCACATACACACACACACAATAATTTAAACAGTTTTTTTTTAACATTTTGCTTTTAGTTAAGGCTTGAAATTCTAGAGTTTACCTTATACTAACTGGGAGAAAGATGACACTTTTGTGACTAGCTTGAGCTCTATGCTAATGATTCCCAAATAATTGCAAATCCTCCACCTATCAGTTACCTCCTCTTCCCCCACTAAAGCTTCCCTAACAGACTTCTCTTACCCTCTCAATTGTCCAGCTGTCATACATCATAACCATTCTAGGTTCATCTTTTTCTTTCAGTCCCCATTTCAACCCAGTGTATTTAACTTTTTCCAACTAGGAAAATAAAAGCAAACATCTTTTCAAATAACAACAAAGAAGCTTAAATTCTAATAAAGTTCAGTGTCTTCAGGATTGATGTTTAAAGGGGATAAATGGTGCGCACAAGGGTAACAGGTTCTATTGTGCTGAGTCAAGACTTTGGTCTATTTCACTGCTGTCCACACTGCACCGTACTTCTCTCTCCTTGAAGGAGGCAATAAAATGGCAAGGATTTGTCTCCAGGATAGTCCCAAGTTTAAAAATATCCTGATAAGCTCATCTGCATCATATAAAGCTCATTCTTAGCACCTTGAGTAGAAGTCATTTGTCACAGTAGGTCTCAATTTTATGTCCAGATTTTTTTTTTGTTACTGTTTCTGTAAGCACATTCTGACAACTGCCACCCATGAAGGAATACTCTGAACACGGTAGGCTAATGCAGCCATTTCACATTCTTCATCTTACTTGGTCCTTGCAAGAACCAGTGGGTAGGTAAGTTCTAATATTAAGAGTTTTTCCTTAAGGCATTTTCTTGGTTTGTCAGATTAACATCCTTAACCACCCACAAACCCTCAAAAACCTTCAATGACCCGTCATTTCTTTTCTAATCAAAATGACTTTCAAGATCTCCACAAATGAAAGCCTGGTGTGGTGGAACATGCCTGTGATACTATCTCTCAGGAGGCAGAAAGAGGAAGATTGTCCAGGAGTCTTAGGTCATCCAGGGCTATACAGTGATGTCTGTCTTAACAAATTGTTTTTAAACTCTACAACATTGCTAAGAGCAGGCCCACTTGACTGCATCCTTTTTTTTTAGTAGTTTTTTAAAAATTTTCTCATGTTCCCAAACTTGCATATCTGTCATGCTAGTATCACCTTCTAGAAGCCATAAGTTCCACATTATTTAACAGTTGGACAGATACTTCTTTCAATCTATTGGAGCTTAGGCGCACTTGTATTTCAAAAAGTCCCTCCCTGTTTACATCATGGCCCCTAAATGTCAGGTGTACATAGCCTGTCCACAAACTGTCACATGCTTTCTAAAGTTGTCTAATGTGATTTCCTGTTTTTGGGATCTGGTGTCACCTTAGCCTTGTCCTTTCTAAGTATATGATAGAAGAATTTTTTATCTAGGTATATGATGGAAGTATTTTATTTATTTATTTTTATTTTATGTGCATATTTGTCTGCGTGAGGATATTGGATCCCCTGGAACAGGGATTATAGACAGTTGTGAGCTGCCATGTGGGTTCTGGGAATTGAACCTGGGTTCTCTGGAAGAACAGCCAGTGCTCTTAACCACCAATCCATTTTCCTAGCCCCGAATGAAGTATTTTTATCTAAGCATATGATGGTAGTATTTTCATCTAGGTATACAATGGAAATACTTTTTTTCATGAGTCAACTATAAAAACACTTCACACCATTCACCCTTTAGGCATTCTCCCTACTTGGGGTATAATTGTAGCAATCTTGATTCAGAGACTTGAAGTGTAGGAACAAAAGTTCTCTGGCAAACGCACAATAGTCTACAAGACAAGATCTGAACTATGCTCCTCTCCTATTTCCATTACCATTCTCCATTTTTATAACATCATACTGTTCTTTTCTAACACAGCACACACACAACTACTGTCTTTCATAGAAAGGTATAACAGCTCACATAGCAGATACACTTGTTGGTGAAGAGCTCTCTTGGCTGCTAGAACAGGATTCTAGACCTGGGCATAGCTTTAACTATCGGATCCTGGGAAAGCCATCAATCCAACTTTGTGTTTTCTTGGAATTAGACTAGACATTGGAATATAGAAATAAATAGATCCTACACACCGAATTCATGAAGGAATAAAAAGGAAGATCAGTGAGTCCCTCATGGTCTGGGACACCATGAGAACACAGCCCATTGGATCAATTGACTGGGACTCATGGGAGCTTGCAGAGATCAGGGAGCCTGTAGGGGTCTGACATTTTGGCTGAGTAGCTTGGTCTTCTCTGGGCTCCTCACAGTGGAAGTGAGGCTGTCTTGGACTCTTTTGCCTGCTTGTGGAATCCTTTTTCTCTTACTGGGTCACTTCATCCAGCCTTGATGTGATACTATGTGCCTGGTTTTACTGTAATATGTTACACTGTGTTTGGGTGATGTCCCTTGGAGACTTTCTCTTTTTTGAGAGGAGGCTGCAGAGTCAGGTGGATCTGGGGGAGAGTAGAGGTGGGAGGGAGAGACTGGGAGAGGGGAGGGAGAGGAAAATGCAGCCAGGATGTAACATACGAGAGAAGAAAAAAGAATAAGAGTATGGTAAGTGTCAAGGAACCTGCCCTAGATAGAACAAAGGAACAGGGATAGAAGATAGTTTCCAAAGACTGGTGGTGATATTTGGACTGAGAGATAGGGAGGCTTGGAGTGTTTATTGCTCTGTTCCCATCCACCAGAAGAGTCCCAAGTAGAGGGCAATTATTCAGTAAACATTGGTAAATGTTTGCCATTGAGAGAGAAGAGGGAATTCATAAGACCAGGAAAACTTAAAACAGTTTGGATGTTTTAGAAGCCGGTGAATTTAGTAACTGGATTCATGGTGCTAGCGTGGATGAAAAGGAACCGTTGGGTCTAAGGCTGGATCTGTTTCAACTCAAGGTCTGAATGTAAAAACCCTTTGGAGGCTTTGTACCTCAGAGGCAATAGAGAGCCGCAAGATGATTTATGGGCCGGGGTCACACAGGCAGATTCTGCTGATACACCGACCATCAAATCATGGCCTCTCAACTCCAAAGCCATCCTTCACTGCCTCAGCCAAAAGGGAAGCAGGTCCTTTAAATGTTTTCCTTCTGCCATTACATTGGACTTTGCACTGGAGGGACATGGGAGGGGCAACCATTTTTCTGAAAGGTTCAGATGTGTTCTTGCTGGACTCCAGAAACAATGTGGGTGTCTCCGTGTCCCCAGCTCTGGACCTTGTAGCACAGCGTCTCTAGCATCCAACTCCTCCTCTATGCCATCTCTCGAGTGCATGTCTGTGGTACCCATAGCTGGCATTTTTGTTTGTGCTATGAGAGGAGCCTGAACTTTTGAGATCATGTGATCTTAGAGTCTTCCTTTTCTCTTTTCCTCCTGGCTCAGGAGACGAGTGGCTTGATCTGCCACGATTCCCCATCCTTACTTTATGATGGGCTGCTGTTGATAGAGGACAAAATTAATGGGGCCACTTGATCCTGAATTAGAACTATGTGTGTGTAAGTCTTGTCTCCTTATAAGTTAATTACCTCTGGCACTTGGTTACAGTGATGGGAAGCTGACTCATGCTGGCACCTTCTTGGGAAGCTCTGTAGCGGAGTGCTCCCAGAGAGTCATGGTCTCATAGTTTCTCTGACATCCTAAAGAGTCAATTCTGTGGGGGTGGCATCTCCACAGTTCCTCTGACTTCAGGGAACTGTGGTCACAAGCCTCTACAACATGCTCTGGATTAGTCTTTCCCTGAAGTGGTCTAGCTCAAGGCTGCTTCTTATATTTGTGATCCCTGCATCCTTTGATTCTTCCCTATCTCCTTTTAGCCATTCCTCCATCACTTCAATCCCATTGGTGTTAAAAAAATTTTTTTATGATGATCTTTCTTTGTTAAAATTACTTGGTGCTGTTTCTCTTTGTTCGAGCCTAAAACACACTGGCCAATAGCTCCATGAGTGAACTTAAGAGAGTGGGGGTGAGCCCAGAGAGGAACCTGGCAGTTCTTTGGGCACAACGAGAGCTTCAAGTCTCTATAAAGTAGGGAGGGACAGGAAACAGGCATTCAGGAGATTGGACATACAGGACTTGGTAAGAGGTGGGGGAAGAGAGAAGAGTCTAGAGTAACTCCCAGTTTTTAAGCCTGGAAGACAAGGTGGGTGGTGGCATTACCTTTGTATAAATGTCCAACACAGCAGAAGTGCAGAGCAAAGTCTCCTTTACTGTCACTTACTTTCAGGAGTTCCGTGCACTCTTGAGTCACAAAGCTTTGGAATCTTAGGTTCTTTGTCATCCAGACTCAACTTCTCAGCCTCTGAGCCATATGACAGATTTATTCCCATCCATTTCTTAAAGGAGGGGAATGGTCTATTCCATCTCACAGTTCCACTCTTCCAACGTTTTGCAAAGTTCTTTTATTTCCACCCTTAAAGCTCTTGATTTGAGTAGGCTTTCCTCACATTCCAGGGCTCACCTTCACTCCTTACAACTTAATAAATGCCTGAATAAGTGAAACCTTCACGCCTCCCAAAGGAGAACATTGAGCCAACGCATACTCACTAAGTGCTAAAGAATATAGGTTTATCAAATATCACCTATGGGCTTGTTCTGGGATTTCATTTGGTTTTATTGGTGTGGTCTAAGGGTTCAGTTATAGATGTGAAGTTGCTCAGTTACAGGAATAAAAGGCTCCACACACCGGAATCTCAGTTGTTTTCTATGAACAGTTCTTGGAACTGTGCATCCTTGCTCTTATTTGAGACAGGGAGTGGTGGGCTTGGGACACACAGTGACTCTGGCCTGGAATGTGCTTCCTACTTTACACAGGCGAATTCTTTCCTTAGAGCTCAGTTTAATTCTTCCCTGACCTCCAAGACAGTTCCATGACACCTTTTCAGTGACACTTAGCTTAAAGTTGACATGATTTGTGTGATTCTTGGATTAACACATTTCTTCATATGTTGTAAAGCCCAGGGCAGGCTTGGCCAGGATTTTGCTCACTATAGAATTCTAGTGCTGGCCTAATGCCTGGAACTCAGAGTTCAGTAGATATTGGTGAAAGAACGAGTGGTATCATTTTATAGTGTGTCACGCCGGTTAGTCCCCACAACTGTCTTTCCAAATGTGTTCTTATATCTGCGTTACAAATGGAAAAGCAGTGGGGGCTAAACAGAGTCTACTGTGTTTTCAAGCCACAGTATACAGTTATTAAAGAATAAAATAGTAGTTCTGGGTAAACACACACACACACACACACACGCACACACACACACACACTTTGGCCAGAAAGCAATACTCCACCCACTTAAAGATTTCTGCACACCCCTTCTCTGTTCTGTGGGCACAGACGAATTGGGAATCCAGGTGGGTCCCCTGCAGCGGTGGCAATGACCAGGGCTCCTCCCCTCCTCCTTCCACTCCCTCTCCTCCTCCCACTCCTCCCACTACCCTCCTCATTCCACTCCCCCTACCTCAGGTTGGCTCCCAAAGGGGCTGTCCGGCTTCAGGTGACTCCTAGCGCCTGGTGTCAGGCGAAAGATGTGGAGAGCACCTGGGACCTTTGCGGCGGAAGAGCGGCAAGACTTACTCCGAAAGGGCGGGACCACGAGGGACGCAAGCACCACTCAGGGCTTTATTAGCGGAGTGCCTTGCTGGGCAACCCGACTGCCTGCCCACCAGGGAGCAGGAACATTATGTGACGTCATAGACTCTCCAGCGACCGAGTTTGCGTTTGCGGGAGGGAGGATGATAAGGCCTGTGGCAGGGTGGTGGTGGTGGAGAGCCCATAGGATGGAGGAGGGAATTAGGAACCCTGGGCAAGACGTGAAGCGGGGGGCCCTAGGCTTGAGTGCTCTGAGAACAGAAAGTGGCAGGTGAGGGAGACCCTTGGGGATGGCATCCAATACTGCAGCACGTTTGTTCATGCCAGACCGTACTGTGAATGCAATTCAGGTATTAACTCAGTTCGTCCGTTCGTCCACTTTTATCTCCACATTCTCAGATGAGACGATTGGGGCATTCAGCAACTAGACCAAGATGAGGATTAGCTGGAGGTAGTTCCATGCTAGCTCCAGAGTCCTCCCTCCTAACTTCTATCATACTAAGAAAGGGGGTGGAGCCAGGGTGTATAAGAACAGAGCCTGGAATGCTTGGGGGCACAGAGGAAAAAGGAATGTGTATTCTTCCTGTGGAGTGTGGTCATATGTGATGGGTGCTTTTACACACACAAGGCAATGAAGTCTCCGGGTACCTTCACTATAGGGGATAGCATCAGGCTCAAAGTTTGGGGTAACTTGTTTATCATTAGATCCCTGGCAGTAACCCCTAACCCCATACCCGAATCAAATCTGGGTCTTTTTTTTTTTTTTTTTTTAGGCAAGCAAAAATCTACCGTGGTCTGCTACCCCCTTTGTCCCTTCACATCCATTTCTGAGGGTCTGGTCACAACCATCCAGTCTTCCAGCCCGTTTTGTGCAGTAGTGTGCATCAGCCAGAATCAATGAGTTCCTTCACCCAGGGCCTTCAAAGGTTTCTGTAGTTGTGAGATGAAAGCCGTTTTCTCCTTAAAGCAATTTCAAGCCTCAGTGAGTACGTGGGGTTTTGGTTTATGTATGCAGAGGGCTCCTCACAGCCCGCTGCCATCCCTTTGCAAAGGGCCTGTCCTACTGTTATTTGTCAAAAATCCTGCAGGTGCTTGCACACCTGGATGATCTGGGGAGCCACTTGCCACAGGCAAGATCTAGGGATGAAAGAGATTAATCACTGGCCATCTACTGCCTTCCCAAGGCCTTGGTGGATGGACATTCAGTTGTTGGCATAGGCTCTGACTAGCAGCACGGGAGGGGATTGCGTGGGAGGAGATTGGCAGGTGTGTATTCCAGGAGAAAGAAAAGAAAAGAGCTGGGGAAGCCTATTTGATGTCTCCTGGGCTCTGGCCACTGGGGTCTGTTGTGTGTGTCCGTATGTGAAGATGTGCTGGTCTTTTCCTTCAGCATGAATAATTAGACAGGAGTGAGTAAGGATGTTCATGCAGAAGGGGCTTCTCAGAGTGATAGCCACCTGGTGATGGGATATGATAAAAACTGAATTTTAGTGTGCCAGATAAAATAGAAGAGAGGAATCTCATGGCGCTGTCTGGAGTAGACAGATGTCTGTCTATAGGAGGCAAGGTTGAGAGGCAGCTTGGTCAATCAACACATGAAGCAGAATCCAGCAAAGAGAACACTACAAGGACCAGCGATGGCAACACTCAGAAATTCTGTTTTTTCTTGGAAAGGCAGGTGTTGAACAGGAAATAGGATTGCTGGTCTAGCCTTGGAGTGGGTGGTGGGTTTGTGGGTGTTCCTGATATTTCAGAATTCATGTGGACTTTTAGATGTGTCACGTATTAAAACTTTTAAAGTAAGCCAGTCCAATAGGTTACACCTTGCCTCTGCTCTCCTGTGGCCCTGCGAACTGACTGGACCTTTCTCATCACCATTTTATCTTTCCTTCTGCTAGATCATCCTCGTCAGTCTGCAAACATGGTCTAAATTCTCCCGCTCTGTTCCTCACTATTTCCGCTCCATTTCTCTGCCCCCTCTGTATTGCAAAATTGTTCTAGGCTGCTCTCTCTTAGTCTCTCTTGTGTTTACTTGAATTAGGGTTTCATTTCCATCAGTGCACCAAAACCGCACCCGCTGGGCCTTCTGTTACATCGAGACCATCTCTGAGCCTTGGCTCCCTGTCATTGACCCTGTGGCTCACTCTCTCATCCTGTAGATTTTTCTCTTGGGCTTCCGGGACACACCCTGCTTAAAATCTCCTCCCCTGCTGGCAGCTTCTTCTTCCCCTTACCCTGGTGCCTTAATTTGAGGCTGATTTTCAGATTTCTTTACCTGCACTCACTCTTCCTTACCACCTGCCCCCAGTCTCATGTTTAGATGCCAAATTTAGGTCTCCATCCCGAGTCCCTCCTCAAACTCCTTCTCAGAGCAGAGCATTCAGCTGTCTTCCTGAGCCAACCCCATGCCTGCTCCTCTTCCCCGAGTTAACAGGTCTGAACCTCATACCCCACGTTCCTTTGCAAGCCAGCTCCTTCAATCTTTTCCCCACCAGCAATGGCAAGTGTTGCCCTTTTAGTGGTTCAGGTTCGAGGTTGTGATTTTACTCCTGAATGCTATTCCTTCACAGCTTATATTCAATCTGAGCAAATTCTCTTCCATTTGTTTTGCCAAAGTCACCCAGCACCTGAAAACGCCACCTCCAGTGCCCCTCGTCGGAGCAAGCCGCCCTCATCTGTAC
Source organism: Dicrostonyx torquatus (assembly GCA_028555095.1). Taxonomy (NCBI): domain Eukaryota; kingdom Metazoa; phylum Chordata; class Mammalia; order Rodentia; family Cricetidae; genus Dicrostonyx; species Dicrostonyx torquatus. The sequence goes on from JAQHUG010000063.1 coordinate 1,229,338, forward strand.
TACTGCAGTGGCTTCGTAGTCGGCTTAATGCACTGTTTCTGTTCTTGCTCTTCTGTGTCACCCCCTCCTCAGATCCTCCAGTGTCTCCTACTTTACCAGAGTGAAAGTCAAAGGGATCCACAGTGCCTCAGACTCCCCAAACCCACCCTTCTCTCTTTCCCCCAGCCACCCTCAGAAAGACCAGACTCACCCCTGCCGTGGAAATCCATTGCCTTGCCTTTGCTGGGACTGAAACTTCTTCAGATTTCCACACAGCTATGTCTTCAGCTCCTCAAGCTTGTATCCAAAAGTTACCTTTGGAAGGGGCATCTCTGATGCCTCTATTTCAAGGGGAACACAGCATCCTTTTCAAGTTCTCCCTTACTTTACTCTCACCAAATGTTAGATGTTTTCAAAAATTCACTTCATTAACTTTCTGTATTCTCCTACAGGAATGTGCGGAACCTTTTAGCTTTGTTTTATTCATGTTGCATTTGGGGGCCCTAGAATAAGACTGAATGCAGAGCAGGCACTGTTACTGGCCATGAGCTCAGAAAGGTCTCCCCTTCTGCATGGTTCACCCACAGCTCCCTTTCTCCTGGTCCTGCATGAACTATTATATAGGAGGATGTGAGAGGGATTGTGCTCCCTGCTTGGGCCTGAGGGATGCTGACATGGAGCTGGTGATGGTTGTATCACAGTCAGGAACTTAGCTCAGGTCCAGCCCACTTCTGGGTTTGGCTGTGGAGAACATTCGTCCACCTCCTTGGAGTTGATGCACCCTGTGTGTATCAATACAAATTAAGGCACATTCATGTTCTTTGGCAAACCTAGTTTAAAACAACACAGATTTATCAGCTCAGTTCCTAAGGTGCAGGAGTCTAGGGAAAGGCTACTGATCTTCTGTAAGAGTCTTCTAGGCTACCATCCAAGTCTAAGGAGTCTGTGATCTTAATTTGAGGCTCTAGGTCCTCTTCCTGTTCAATGACTATTGGCAGAATTCTATTTCTTGTGGTTTAAGACCAGTTTTCTTGCCAGCTATTGACAAGACATTCCTCTTAGTTCCAGAAGCCACCCTCAGATCTTAGTGACATGCTCTTCTCACTGAAGTCACAGCCTGGTTGTGGTCATTGTTTTCCAGCCTGACAGAGGCATCTCCTATTTCTTCTTGCCTTTTTAAAAGGTTCACATGATTAAGTCAGGCCAACTGGAATGATCCTTCTTTTGGACAACTCAAAGTCAACTGATAAGGGACCTTAGGCACATTTGCCAATTCCCTTCTGGCACATAAACTTTATTATAGGAGTGATGTTCCATTGAATTCATAGATGCTACCACACTCAAATGGGGGACAATGTGGTTGAGCATGCACTGCAGCAGATGGAATTGTGGAAGGATGCCTCTTGGTAGGGTGACAAGAAGAGGTCCATCATCTTTCTACAGCGAATCAGGGCCCTCAAGATAACAAACACAGCTACTATGAGTGGTCCTGGGCCACCTTTCCCTCTCATTTATCCTTAGGCAGCCTTTTCCTGAGATCCTTCTATAACTGTTTAGGAAAAGCAGAGTGTCTCTCTTAGGTGAAAATAGCCACCTAATCAGGATTTGCTTAAGGACTTGAAACGTGTGTGCAAGCATGCATGTGTGTGTGTGCACGCATGCATGTTGTAACTACCACAGTGTGATGTAGGATATGGATGTGGCTTTGTGGTTTTTTTTTATTTTTTTGCAGTTGATTTGACTCTCTGAAGATTTGACTCTCTGTATGGCACCTTTACTTACATGGGACAAGGTGGGTCCAAGGCAGACACGGCCCCTCAGCATATGGCTTAGCAAGTGGGGCAGGAGCTGGACTTCAGCCACTACCATCCCTCAGAAAACTGCCTATTTTCCCTGCCTCCAGACTTTCTATTCCTATCCTACATTATTCATCTTCTAAATATGCACAGCACTCCCTCCCCCACCCCAGGAAAAGAAAAGAACGAATAAAATAAAGTGAAACGTCCTCTCCAGTATTCTCTCCCTTCCTCTGCAAGAACTCTTCTCCTTTCTTCATGTGGAGAGAGGCTTTGCTAGCTGTCTCTGTATAGATTATTCAAATCTGTCCCTTGGTTCCACCTCCCTCTTCAAATCTCAGTCCTGTGTCCAGTGTCCCAGATTTCCAAGGCCACAGAAGAAACATGCTCTCTTCTCAGGCCAGCCCCAGATAATTCCAGTGTGCCGGCGGTGATGCATTCCTCCTGTTACCCCATGACATACTAAACCGTCGACCCGACAATGTTCCAGAGTCTGGATCAATGTCCTTTCCTGGTGGGTCCCTCTGCTGTACACTGGTCTAAGCCTTTAGCTTCTCGTGTCTGCACTCACGTTTTACGTCAAGTGCAGCCGGTTTCTGATCGTGGTCCTTGCCCTTTCCTAGTGGTTCTCAGCTGAGGGCAGTTTTGTGTCCCTTGGGGTGATGTATGATTACGTTTCTGGTTATTACAACTGGCTGTGAGCTGCTATTAGCAAATGGTGAGCAGAGGCCAGGGATGGTGATAGATCTTACAGAGCACAGGTTAGCCCTCTAAACAAAGACTTATCAGCTGTGGCAAAATGGAGAAACCATGGTCTATGGCCCTTCCTCCATACCTCTTGATGCTAAAGCCCAATTCTACTTAAGGAAATGTATTCTGCACACACTTGACCCTCTCTTTATAAAAAAAAAAAGCCTAATTTCCTATATTCGTAAAAGCTACCGCTGCCCAAGATAGTTTCCATTTTCCTTTTCATACCAGTACATCTTTCCATTCTCTTAAAGCCCATATGTAGCGGGATCACCATGGTGTGGTTTGGACTGGTCTTCATGGTTCCTTTTTTTTTTTTTTTTTTTGGTTTTTCGAGACAGGGTTTCTCTGTGGAGCCTGTCCTGGAACTAGCTCTTGTAGACCAGGCCGGCCTTGAACTCACAGAGATCCGCCTGCCTCTGCCTCCTGAGTGCTGGGATTAAAGGCGTGCACCACCACCGCCCGGCATCTTTGTGGTTCCTTTAAGCCCACTCTACAGCCATCTCTGTCTTAGCCTGTGTATCATGATTGCAGCTTATGGTCTGTGATGGGTTTGGTGGGTTCCTCTGGGTATCTGGTGGGTTTGGCCTATGGGAAGAAATAGTAGGTTTTATTCCCCAACTCTGAAGCTGAATCTCCTGCCTTGGATGTCCAGCATCTGCTCCGATCTAGCACTGCTTCTTCCACTCACCATTCACCTGCCTTTGCTTATGTATTCATTT
>JAQHUG010000063.1:1238640-1255060 GCA_028555095.1 Dicrostonyx torquatus
TATTGAATGGAGGAGGTTAGCTGGCCACTAAGCCCCAGGGATCAACCTGACTTTACTTCTCCAATGCTGAGATTACAAACATACACCACCACACCTTACTGGTTTTCGTTCTTCTTTTGAAAATATCAGCTCTGGGAGATTGAATTGAGGTTCTCTTCCTTGCGAGGTTAGCACTTCACCAACTAAGCAATTATCCTGGCTCCCAACAAATATTTGGTGTGAACCTTTTATGTGGGCTGGGGAAATGAATCAGTGAGTCAAACACTTGCCATGCAAGTGTAAGAATGGGAATTTAGATGTCAGCACCCCTGTAAATACTGTCTGTAATACCACCAATGCTGGAGGTGGAGACAGTCTCCCCCTCCCCATGCCCCAGAGCAAGCTGGCCACTTAGACTGGCCAAATTGTTGAATTCCTAGTTCAGGTAAGAGACTCTGCTTTGATATGAAAGGTAGAGAGTGATACAGAAAGATACCAAACATCAGTCTCTGGCCTCCATGTATACACACACATGTGTGAATGACCTACACAAGCATGCACATAAGGACAAAATAAGGCCCGTGAATGGAACAGTCAAGCTACGCTTGAGGAATAAAAACCATCTTTTAATTTAAGCTTGGTCCAGACAGGAATAGGGAAGGAAATCTGCCAAGAAGAAAACCCTTGCATGGGAGGAGTTTCCAGGACCCCGAGAGGTAGGCATGACGACCACAGTGATGCTCAATGAAGCCTGGCAGAAAGAATTCTAACAAACACCTGGCTGCAGAGAGCCCCGAGAGCTGGACTCGCTTCTCATTCTTGAATTGCATTTATTCTGGGAACCACACAGAGTGCTGTGTCAATCTGCTACGAAGGAGGCAGAATTATAAATAGAATATGTGCTGAAAATAGGAAATAAGATGAAAGATGGCATTTGGGGCTCTCATGGCTCCCCCACCCCAGCCAAACTCCCCTTCAGGAGAGAGCGAAAAGCCACCCAGTTTTGGTAGAGATAAGAATTCGGAACCACTGTTCCAAGAGAAGATGAAGGGAGGGAGGAGTGGAAAGAGGCGAGAAAAGGAAAGGGGGGAAGAACTGAGAGAGATGTGAACAGAGGGCTGGGGGATTCAGACGGACCCCTAGGCAGGAGAGAGGAGATGGCGGGAAACACTAGGACAAAGGACAAGGATTTCCCCAGCAGGAAGGAAAATAAGCTGGAAATGGAATGATAGTGATAACTTGTGGCCAGGAAGCAAGACTGGCCAGGAAAAGCAGTAAAAACTCAGATCCAGGCTTGGGGAGATGGATCCCTCAGTCAAGTGCTTGCTTTGTAAGCATGAAGACTTGAGTTCAAAGCATAGAACCCATGCAAAAAAGGCAGGGATGATGGAGTACCCTTGCAATCCCACCACTGCAGAGATGGAGACAGGTGGGTCCCTAGGACTTGCTGGCCAGCCACCTAGCCTAGTTGGTTGTAGTATGAGGAGCTGATTGCGTCCCGCCTCCAGGCTAGCTTAACCCCCAAAATAACCACACAGAAATTGTATTAATTAAATTACTGCCTGGTCCATTATATCTAGCCTCTTCTTGGCCAACTCTCACATCTTGATCTAACCCATTTCTACCAATCTGTGTAACACCACGAGGTCATGGCTTACTGGGAAAGATTCAGCATGTCTGACCTGGCAGCTCCATGGTGGCTCTCTGACTCTGCTTTCTTTCTCCCAGAATTTGTTCTGTCCTCCCCGCTTATCTAAGTTCTGCCCTATCAAAAGGCCAAGACAGTTTCTTTATCCAACCAATGAAAGCAACACAAATACAGAAGGACCCTCCTACACCAGTTGGTGAGTTCTAAATCAGAGGGAAATCCTGTCTTCTAAGAGGTGCTGAATAGTACCTGAAGAACACTGAGATTATCCTCTGGCCTCTACATACGTGCACATGTACACCTGCACATGCACAGGGCATATTCTCTCTCTCTCTCTCTCTGAAAAGTTGACAGGGCTATGAGATAGAAGACCCAGTTAATCAAGTTGCTCCATTTTCCCATTTCCTCAAAGCAGTCCTTGGTATCCCACTCAAGATGAGTGTTGTCAAAGGTATTGTTGAATTTTTAAGTAAGATGGCCTTCCAACAGATGTGGGGAAGGATGTTCCAGCTGTGGCTGAGGAGGGTTGTGGTAGGAGACTATCTTGGAAGCAGAGGAGTATTCAAGTCTTAGCATTACCATTAACCAGACTTGATCTTGAATATGTCAGCTGGCTCTGGTCTATAAACTAGGTTTGGGTATAGACTCTGCCACAAATGTCTGACTTGTTTGCTGGCTTTTTGTAGGGCTCTACCAGGGCGTCACCCTTTCAGCCCTTTCTGACTGATATTGATCAATACACTTCTCTTCTATAGATTTTTATCCATAGAGTGTGGAGGAGCTGCCTGCTATATAATATACCTCTATAACTGGGGAGTACTCAAGGTGGGCAAGAATCATGTGACGCCTAATCCAATCTATATGCACCACACGGCTCTCACGGAGATCAGCCTGCTTAACTGCTGGCCATAGATAACTTTAAGTTCTTTATAGTCAGAGCATCTGTGCTTCCCTTAAGGCAAAGATTCAGTCCTCCTACTCCTCTCTACTGCACGGATGCTGAGTTTGAGCCTGTAGAGACTGAGTGCATGAACTGCAACATGCTAGATGATTGTTTCCCACCCAGAGAGACGCCAAGGAGGCCAATGACATCAAGTAGATACTCCAGAGAAATACTAACATAGCACTCTGCTTAGGACATGTCATGTATCTAGTCATTTTATAAAGATAAAAGATAGGTAGAACTTTAAGTATGGTTTGGTTTCGTCCCAAAACACCAAAAGCTTTTTTTCTTTTTTAAAATACAAGTGGATTTGGTCTGAATGTTCCAATATCTCAGGCATTTGAACATTTGGATTCCAGTTGATGGTGATGTTTGGGCAGATTAGGGGGTGTGGCCTTACTAGAGGAAGTATGTCACTAGGGGTGACCTTGATAATCTGAATCCTTGAGCCACTTCCAGCCTCCCCCCTGCATTCTGCTCCTGTCACTGTGCCTGCCACCTTCTGTCATCCCTCTGCACCATGATGGACTCTTATCCTTCTGGAACCATAAGCCCAAATAAACCCTGTCTTCCATAAGATGTCCCAGCCGTGGCGTTTTATAGCACCCACCAAAATGTAACTAATACATTCAGGCTGGCCTGGAGTTGCTCATGTAGCCCAAGCTGGCCTTCAGACTCATGACAATCCTCTTCCCTCAGCCACCCTGTGCTCAGATAACTAGAATGCGCCTTATGCCCAGCATATCAAGTCAGTACCATAGAGCTCACTGAGTCTGCAACACTCAACGGCTTTCAGCCTAAAGCTCCAAAGTGACAACATGGCCAGGTCTGTCACAGCAGCACCCTATTCCTGTATCAGTTTCTGTCCTAGTTAGAGTGACTATTGCTGTGAGGAAACACCATGACCAAAAGCAAGTTGGTCAGGAGAGGAGAGGGTTTATTTGGATTATACTTCCACATGATAGTCCATCATTGAAGGAAGTTCAGATAGGAACTCAAGCAAGGCAGAAACCTGGAGGCCATGGAGAGCTGCTTCTTACTGACTTGCTTCTAATGGTTCGTTCATGGTTATAGAACCCAGGACCACCGGGCTGGCTGGGCACCACCCGTAATGGGATGCCTCCAACATTAACCACTAATTAAGAAAATGTCCTACAACTGGATCTTAAGGTATTTTCTCAATTAAGGTTCCCTCCTCTCTGATGACTCGAGCTTGTGTCAAGTCGACATAAAGATGAGCCAGCACAGCTTCTCTTCTGAATGATATCAAGAGGCCTGCCATTTAATACATTGTGTTATAAAGAACTTGATCCAGCTATTTTCCATTTAGCACATTCCCATTTAGAATGAGAAGTTTAGTTAAAGCTGAGGGGCAATCACAAGCTCCAGTTTCTGACACCCCTACTAGAACTTTGGTGCTCACCACATAGACTTAGCACACAAAGACACACAATATGGTTTTAAATTTTTCATGGGTTTTATTATAAAAATGAAAATAAATAAAGACAACACACATCAAAATTAACCAGACCCAAAGCATAAATAAATTCTATACAGTTAAGAGAGGCATTCAGAACAGAAGCTGTGGAGTGTCACATTGAATTTTACACTTTAAGTATCAACTATATTTTATGCACTTATCCACCACCAAAACCAAAAAAAACCATGACAGAATTAGAACTAGAAAAACCCTTCACTTCCTATCATCTTTCATAATGCTTGTCCATTACTTACACTCAGTCCTTCCTCAACCCCTTATATTAGCCTTTCCTGGTTTCTTTTCTTCATGCTACACTGTACCCACATGTACATTTGTTTACACAGATACATATATTTTTGACCAGATTCTGCATATAGGAAAGAACATGTTTCTTTTTTTATTTCTGAGATTGTGTGGATTTGTTTAATATTATAATCCTAAGTCCACATCTTCTCATGTGGCTGAATAACTGATTAACAGTTTTTAAAAATGAGACTCTGTTTTTTTTTTTTTTACGGCGATGTGCTTTGTTGCAGTAAGTAGAGCAATAACATTAATGATCCATGTTATTGACTTTCAGAAACTATGACTGCGTTTCCTGACACAGCAAAGGGGAGCTGAGGTTACTAGTCAGCTGAATTCAAAATATGGAGGTTATCCTGGATTTCTTTCTTTCTTTCTTTTTTCTTTCTTCTTTTGTAGTTTTTTGAACTCAGGTACATATGCTTAAAGTAGTCTTGTTTCCATTTAGTATCATCTATCTATGGGAGAACCTTCTCTGTGTTTGAAATATTTAAAAATTTATCATTTTCCCCCTTCATTTATTATTCCAAATCTTACAGCTTCCTCCCCAAAGCTTACACTCTAAGGTATTTAATAGAGTTTTCCCAATGCTCCTGACAGTTCTTTAGATGTGAGAGAACCCTTACAAAAATGTATACTGCTGATGTATGTGTGGTTCTGGTGGACGGAATTGTGTTGTGGGACCCCTCCTGACCTTGCTTTCCCTTGCAAGTCCATTTTAGAGATTTTTCAGGAATCTGTATGAAAATCTTTTTCCTTTTCTTGTTCATATGCCCCACGTTTACATTGCTAGACATGGAAGTTCAGATTGCTCCCAATGGGGTGGCAATGAAGCTCCTTTGTGTTCCCTGTGAAGAATTTCCCTAGGTACAGAAATATAGGGTGGGCTTGCTGGGTTAATGGTTCTTCAGAACAGCTGTTTCATCGGGGAATGAGGGTCTTCTCTCCTCACTTTCTTGCCAATATTTGGTCATATCTGACCCCAAAGCAATACAGGCTATATAGCTAGCAAGGGAAGGAAATATGGATGACTGAGTGGAAATCATGTGTGTATGTGGATGGTGCAGGAATAATTAGAAAACAACCCTTAAAATAAGAGAGTATTACAAATGTTGGGTGTAGCTGAAAAGGAGAAAGACCTCAAGGGAGGGAAGATGCATGTAGAGATCCCAGGAACTCAGAAGATGCAATACTGGGTGGTCCCTATGCACAAGGAGACTACTTTTCTTCTCACCATGGCTACCTGGTGCTCATTTGCAATTTGTTCCTATTCTTCCCCTTCTGTGCTTGTAGCAGGGAAAAGGTCTTCACTGAACTTCCCTGGGATGTGAGGATACTCTTGAATTTCAGCTTCCAAATATCTGTCTTTTTTAACTCCCTCCTTGACATTTTGCAAAATTGTGCAATTTGATGAGTTTTGAAATATCCATACCCTCAGGAAATTGCATGGTGTACAAGTCCATGATCTCTCAATGTCCCTGACACATGTGCTGTCTTCCCTGTCTCTAGAGTCATAGAGCCGTTCCTCTGCTTTCTGTCAATTCAGGGAAGTGGGAATTTTCCAGATTGAAATAAATACAATTATATTATGTGCATTTAACCATGCATACTTTTTTGCTAAGCATAATTATATTGAGATTCATTTATATTATTGGCATATTATAATTTATTTCCTTTATTGATAAACAGCATTCCATTACACAGCATTTTTTATCTTTTCACTTGTTGAAGGACTTGAGTTGTTTCTAGTTTGAGATTGTTATCACTGAAGCTGCTTCAAATATTTATATACAAGCTTTTGTGTAGACATGTACTTTAATTCTTAAGGATGAATGCTTTGAAGTTCAATGGCTCATTCATATAACAGCTGTATATTTAAACATTTTAAGAAGCCACTTCATTTCATTTTCAAAATAGCTATACCATTTTCCATACCCTAAGGCACTGTAGAAGAGCCCAGTTGATTCCAGGGTTAACTTCTTAATTTCTTAAAATGCTAATGAGTATGCTATGATGTATTTTATTGTGGTTTTAATTTGCATAATGACTAATGCTCATTAGTAACTGATTATGTTGGTTGCTTGTAATGTCTTTAAAGGCCATTCATATGTCCTCTTTGGTGAAGGAGCTCAAATATTTGCTCATTTTATTTTATTCTTAAAGCTTTTCTTACATTTTTATTTGTTTTATGTGTGTGCTCTTGTTCAAGCAAGTGCCTTGACACACATGTACATGTCATAGGCCAAGTACACAACATAACTGGTTCATTCTCTCCTTCCATCACATAGAGCCTGGGGATTGAACAGGTCTTTAGGCTTTGAGACCTTTGCCTGCAGAGCCATCTTGCTGGCCTCTTTTGTTTTAAAAACTATACTGTTTAACACACTGTTTAATATATTAAGTGATAAGACTTCTTTATATATCTGTACACAAGCCCTTTGCCAAATATATGTATTGCATTGTGTCCTACTCTATAGTTTCATGCTAACTTTAAAACAGTCTCTTTCAAAGGACACTTAAAATTCTTTTTTATTAAGTCCAATTTGCCAATTTTTAATTTCATCATCTACACTTCCTCCTAGTGAAAACACTTCATTTACTCTCCCACCAATTTCTCCTCTATTTTCTTCTAGATGTGGTATGGTCATAGATTTACATCACTCATGATGGTTAGTGTAATTGTTACCTTGATAGAAACACATCTGAAAATAGGAAAGAAAAGATCTCCTGAGTAAATTAGGAGTGTGGGGATCATGGGAAAAGGCAGAAGGGGGAGGGGGAGAGGGGAGAAAAATATATAACTGAATAAAAACATTAAAAAAAAGGGAAACACACCTGAGAGGTGAGTCTCTGGATATGCCGGGGGGTTGTCTTGATGGCATCAAGCAAGGTGGGAAGGCCGACCCGTTTTGAGTGGCATCTCTGGCTGAGACGCCGAGCAGGGAGCTGAGCAGCAGCATCTAAAGCTCTCTGATTATGGTGGCAGGTGCAATGTGACCAGCTGCTTTCAGTTCCCGCTGCCTTCCCTCCACCACGATGTATTTTTTCTTGAACCATGAGCTGAAATAAACCCTCCCTTCATAATGTCGCTTTTCTTGGGCTTTTTTTTTTTTTTTATCACAGCAACTGGGAAAGAAACGAAGACAGAAAATTGGTACCGAGAGGCTGAGTCATTGCTGCGATAAGCTTGACCATGTGGTGCTTAGCAATTTGGAACCAATTTTTAGGATGAATGTAGAACAATTTGGAACTTTGGGCTAGAAAAATTCTTGAATGCTGTAAGCAGAGATTAATGGGCCATTTTAGTGGGAGCTTGGAAGACAGGCATACAGAGAAATGTGGACAGCAGGTTTTCAGCCCATGAGGTGTCAGAGGGGAACAAGGACTGTATCAGGAACCAGGATACGGACCATTTGTATGCTGTATTGGCTAAGAATCTTGCATTATTCTGTCAGTGTCCTGATGACTCGAGTGAATCTGAACTTAAAGATAACGTAGTAATTTATTAGGCAGAGGCGATTTCAAGACAGGAGATCATTCAGGCAGGGTCTGAGAAGCAACTGTAATTATTAAAGAGATCAGCACAACTGAAAAGAGGCTTTCTGCATTCCACTAGGACAATAGGAAAGAGGTCCTGAAGGCAAACTCACAGCCACTGGAGGCTGCTTACCGACCCCACAGTAGAATTGGGCCGTGTTATCCACACGGCGCTGGTTGAAGGATCGAGGAGTCTCGTTCTACAGTTTTGGAGAATGGCTGAGGCTAAGTGATGTGTGGCAGGGTCAGATTCCCTTTAAGGAAGCCCCGAGAGGCCATTTCTGAAGATGTTAAAGGTGACACCTAAGTTACAAGGGAGACCTCACAATACTGGAGATTCCAAGACCGTGGGATGTCTGCCACTATGTACATGGAGTTGTGCCGCCACAGGAGAGAGAGGTTGTGTGTGCTACGGCTACGGAGATAGAGAGACGAGGCTACCCAAGTACTTTGAAGTCTAACCAACTTTGTCATGAGCTCCAGATGTCAGATACGATGTGATAGGATTTAGTGTTTGCCCTGCTGGATTTTAGTCTCGCTTTAGTCCAATCATTTCTTGCTGTGCCCCCCATTCTTCCTTTCTGGAATCGAAATGTTCATTCTGTTATATGCTGGAAATATGTAACTTGTCTTTATAGGAGCTAGCAGTTAAGAGACTTTGGGCTTTTAAGGGGTTGGAATGGTTAATGACGATGAAACTTCTTATGCTAGTCTGGATGCATTCTACATTATAGCCTGTTTCTGAGCCAACGGACACAAGGAGTGGAAGGTGATTTAAAGTGTTCGGTTTGGGAGTTAAGTTGACAAGGGGTGGAACTGTAAATTGGTGTTAATTGTCAACTGAACTTGCCTCTAGAATCAACTGGGAGATGAGCCTCTAAGCAAGTCTGCAGGGATTGTCTTGATTGCACTAATTGAGGAAGTAGCACACCCACAGTGGGTGGCACCATTCCTTGGCTGAGATCCAGACTGTGCAAACCGAGAAGGGGAGCTGACCAGCAGCATGCACTCATTGTTGTTTATTTACTACGGATGCGATGTGCCCAGCTGCTTCAAGTTCCTGATGCCTTGACTTCTCCCCTGTGGTGAACTATACCCTGGACTATGAGCTAACCCCACCCGTTTATTAAGCTGCTTTTGTCAGGTGTTTTATCATAGCAACAGGCAAACAAACTAAGACCTTTATGCATATTTTTACTTTTGGCTCTGGAATCTTTGGGTCCATAGAGTTTTTCTAGATAGGTCATTAGCATCTATTTTTACCCACAATAAAAACAAGCTTCAAGACCTGGAACTTTTACATCATCCATTTGGCCTTACAACTTCACAGACATTGCTATGGTTTAAAAGTGTCCTGAAAGTTCATGTGCTAGATAATTAATCCCCAAATAAGGATATTTGGAGGTGGAGTTTGGGGAAGTCACTAGGATTTGATGAAGTCATAATGGTGAGATGCCTGTACTGATATGAGTGGTCTTTTAAAAAGGATGGGTGAGACTTGCGTGGGAGTGTTTGCACTGCCTTATCAGGTGGGACTCTCTGCTAAGGTACTCTCTGTTATGTAGCAGGAAGGCCCTTACATCACTCCAGCAACATGCTCTTCGACTTCCCAGCCTCCTCCGCAGTATGCTAATGAAACTTCTGAACTACCCAGCATGTGACACTCTCTTATAGCCATGGAAAATGAACTAATGCAAACATATGGAATTATCTCCTACTTAGTAATTATAATACAGACACATTTGCTTCCTTTCTTTTGGTTTGATAAATACCATGATCAAAAGCAACGTGGGGAGGAAAGGATTTATTTGGCTTAAGGGTCCAGATCATGCACGGTATTTTCAGGGAGGTAAAGGCAGGAATTCAGGGCAGGGACCTGGAGGCAGGAACGGAAGCAGAGCACAGAGGAGTGCTGCTTACTGCTGCTTACTGGTTCTCTCCTCCTGACTTGCTCATACACCCAAGGACTACCTTGGGATAGTACCACCCACAGTGGGCTGGGCCCTTCCCTATCAGTTATTAATCAAGAAACTACCACACAGTTTGGCACAGGTCAATCTTCTCGCATGACGCTAGCTTGTATCAATCGACAAAACAAAAAACCTAACCAACACAGTGGACTGTGACTGTCCATTTAGAGCCTAAAGGGAAAGCAAAACTGTACTCTACTATGCCAGCTCTTAAAAAAAAAATGACAGGAATCCAGGAGTTGATTTAGCTAATGAGAAGGGGAAATATTCTTGGTGAAGTTCCTGATGAGAAAAGGAGGATCGGGAGGGTGGCAGATATCTATCCTGGATGCTTAAAATGAACCAAGTTTGGGGAATCAAGCAGAAAATGCAGGATAGGATTTGATAGCTGTTGTGTGCTAGAGGAAAGAATGTGAGCAGAGACTGGCATTTGGGGGTGATATGTCCTACACCTCATAGTCTCAGTATGGTGCCACCCAGGAGAACCTGGGCAACATACAGAGCTACACTTCTATTACAGGAGCTTGTTGCTCCAAGAACCGCTGGTCTTGGCATAGATGTCAGTGTAATCACTGCAAAAGAAGAGGTTAAAAACAAGGCACTTCCTTTACTATGTGAGAGACTGTCTATAAGAATGATCAGAAATACAGAAGCAGTTGGGTGTGATGGGACACACACCTTGAATCCCGTTGCTGTGGAGACTGAAGCAGGACTGAGGCTAAAAGAAAAGGGAGAAGGGGAGATGAAGAAAGAAGGAAGAAGAAAGGAGAGGAGAAAGAGAAAAAGAAGAGGAAAGGATGGGAAAGGAAAGGAAGAGAGGGGTACAAGAAAAGAAATAAAGAAACTTAATTCTTGCTCTTGTGAGTAACCACAGGAAATGAAGCCAGGATACAGAGTTACAATGAAAATGACTGGTTTAAGCCAATACTCCTGACCACTTGCAGCTGTTGAGAAGGTAGATGACCCATGGTCATATATTTGGGCAGTCTCCTTCTTTCGGCTATTGTGATTAATGTTGTTATACATATGTGTATACAAACAGCATTTGGGTTTCCTGATTTAAATTCTGTTGGGTTTCTAGGCAGAAGCAGACAGTTGGGCAATGAGGTAGTTCTGGGTTTAATTATTTGAGGAGCAGTTGAACATATTTTCTACAACAGCTAAGCCATTTTACCATCTCCTCAGCAAGGCACAGAGGCCCTAGCCACTTCACATCCTCACCAACATGCATTATTTTCTATTAATTTCCATTTTATTGATAAAGTCCATCCCAGTGAATGTGATCTCTTTGATATTTGATATTTGCATATTTTCTATGGGGGAAATGTTAATTCAAGTCCTCTGTCCATAATTCAACATAATTTTGCTGTTATCATTGAATTGTCAGAATTCTTCATATATCCTCATCAGATATATGACTTGCAAATATTTTCCGCCAGTGTATACAGTTTGCCCTTTTCTCTGTATTGTGTTCTTTGATGCTCGCAAGCTTTCCATTTTGATATAGTATAATTTACCCATTTAAAAAAGATATGGCAGCCTAAGCTTTGGTATAGGCTCTTATCAAATGCTAAATTATATGGCTCACATTATATTACTACATTTCTGAACTAGAAACTTCATTAGATTCAGGTGAAATTCTTTGGTCAAGAACACATCATGGACCCTGTTGTGTGCTTCCTAAGGTATCAATCACAGAGTGTGCAGTATCAGACTTCCTGTAGCTCTTGGGGCTGTGCGTGGTTACCTAGTTAAACAGGTGGGTTGCTAAATATCTAAGCTACAAAGTGCATCTTGTCTTTGTGATTTATAAATAATCTGAGAGATTATACTTTGCCATAAGTATACCTTTCAATTTTATTACTTCTGTTATTATTGCTTTGGGGTTTTTTTTGAGACAAGTCCTCACTATATATACAGGCTAGGCTTGAACGTGTGTGTGTCCAGCAACAGGGATGAGAAAAAGGAGTGAAAAAAGGCAGTGAAGGGACAGGCACATCAGAAGGTGGCACAAAATGATACAGGTGTATGAAAGTGTCAAATGAAATCCTTTATTTCATAAGCTAACTCAGAGCTAATAATAATTTAAAATAAAAAATGAAGAGCAAAACTGTGAAAGAAGAAAAGAAAAATTAAAATAAGATAAAGAAATAGTGATCATTTCCCCAAAGAAACCATCTACACTGAATATAGAATTTCAAGCAAGGAACTCAAATACTTTTGGTATACACATGCTCATAGCAACAGTAGCTGAATAACAGGGAAAGCTCGGATAGCATCAATGGGTGACTGGAGCAGCAAAACATGACTTCTGCATAGAATCATTTAGTCTTAAATAGGAGCGCAGTTCTGACACATGCTACCAATTCAGATAAACCATGGAGATAGCATGCTAATAAGCTCGTCACAAGGAACGGGACAAGCAGTGTGACTCCACTTCTGTGAGGACCTGGGGCTGCTAAATGTATAGAGGTGGTTGCCAGGGCCTGCAGGGAAAAAAGATGCAGAGTATTTTTGAATGTTGCCAAGTTTCCGTTGAAGAAGATGGAAAGTTATGGAGATGAACTTTAGCAGTGGGAATGTACCTACCACCATTGAACTTCATGCTTTAAAAAGACTAAAATGGTCAGTTTTGTGTTGTTTATATTTTATCACAATAAAAACAGCTATAAATGACACTCTCAGAAAAATTAGGGAAACTTGAGGTTCTGTAATTATTACGTTTTTAGGAATAATAATAATCAGCTTATATAAGAACAGGACAATGTTCTTATTCTTTTTTTCCCTTTTTTGTTTTGTTTGTTTGTTTGTTTGTTTTTAGTTCCTGGACAACAGCTATAAATGACACTCTCAGAAAAATTAGGGAAACTTGAGGTTCTGTAATTATTACGTTTTTAGGAATAATAATAATCAGCTTATATAAGAACAGGACAATGTTCTTATTCTTTTTTTCCCTTTTTTGTTTTGTTTGTTTGTTTGTTTGTTTTTAGTTCCTGGACAGGCTCCAAAGCCACAGAGAAACCCTGTCTAGAAAAACCAATGTTCTTATCCTTAGAAATACATTCCGAATCATTGATGATAAAGTTCATAATATGTATGACTTACCTTGAAATGATTCACAGAAATTAAAAATGAGGAAGAGGATTTACAGGTGTTCTTTATTCCTAGAATTTTTCTCTGCTTGAGCTGTTTAAAGTGCTCTGTGTTAGGTGGGAAAAGATAGTCATTAAGGCTCAGGAAATGCCCAAGGCCTGCCCCATGCAGAGTAAAAGGCCTTTCTCTTCCTCATGACATTCCTAGGGACAATATATAACCAGGAATCAATAGTCAAGGCCAACAGTGCTCAATGAGCTTGTGTTTGAAAGGTTGAGCCTTTGTTAGGCATCCTGGGTGCACATGGCCTCACCCAGAGGATTTCCTGTCCCTCTGCTTTCTCCAAAGCATGAGCCTGAACTGGGGACTTTCCTAATGGGATGAGACCCTACAGAAAGAAAAGTGCTACTACAGCAAGCAGGGAGACGGTAATTGAGTATCAGTTTTTTTCTTTCCTTTTATTGAAAATAATTTTCTCATACAGTATATCCTGAATATAGTTTCCCTTTCCTCTACTCTCTGAGTTCCACCTTCCCTCCCCTCCAGATCCAATCCCTTTCTGTCTCTCATTAGAAAAGATCAGACTTCTATGTGATAAACACCTAGTATGACAAAATAAAATGCAATTAGATAAAGAAAAGCCATCATATTGAGGTTGGACAAGGCAGCCCAACAGAAGGAAAGAAGTCCAAAGAGTAGATACAAGAATCAGAGACCCACTTGTTCTCACACTCAGGAGTCCCATAAAAATAGGAAGGACGGATATAGGAGCAGGGAAGAAGATATCTTAATTAAGGGAGCCATCTTAGGGTTGGCAAGAGCCTTGGCTCTAGAGGGGTTCCCAGGTGTCCAAGGGGATGTCCCCAGCTAGGTCCTTGGGCAGCAGAGGAGAGGGTGCCTGAACTGGCTTTATCCTATGCATAGCCACACTGATGAACATCTTGAATATCACCATAGGACCCTCATCCCGCGATGGATGGAGATAGAGACAGAGACCCACATCGGAGCACTGGACTGAGCTCCCAAGGTCCAGTTGAAGAGCAGAAAGAGGGAGAAGATGAACAAGGAAGTCAGGATCGCGAGGGGTTGGTCCACCCACTGAGATGGTGTGACTGATCTAAGGGGAGCTCACCAAGGCCAGCTGGACAGGGAGTGAATGAGCATGTGATCAAACCGGTCTCTCTGAATGTGGCTGACAATGGAGGCTGACAGAGAAGCCAATGATAATGGCACTGGGATTTGATTCTACTGCATGTACTAGTCTGTTTGGATACACAGCTTCCAAGGCCTGGATGGAGGGGAGGAGAGAGGGCCTTGGACTTCCCACAGGGCAGAGTACCCTGCCCTCTCTTAGGACTGGAGAGGGAAGGAAGAGGAGGAGTGGGGGAGTGGGGGAGTGGGAGGGAAATGGGAGGAGGGGAGGAGGTGGAAATTTTGAATGGTATTATTTATAAAGCAAAATAAAATAAAATGTTTGAATTTAAAAAATAAAGTAAAACAATTTAAAGTTGGAAAAAATATGATCATCTTTTAAAAAATCCATTAAATTTTTATGATATTAAAAAAATACTAGTCTAATAGCTATGATATACACAGAGGACCTGGTGCAGGCTTGTGTAGGCCCTGGTCTTGCTGTTTCAGCCTCTGTGAGTTCATATGCACCTTGTCTAGTGGAGCCAGAGGGCCTGCTTAGCCCAGTGTCCGCCATTTCCTCTTCTGCCTCATCTTCTGCAGGATTCCCTGAACCCTGAGGAGAGGAATTTAATGAAGACATCTCCTTTAGACTCTCTCTCCACACAATGTCTGGCTTTGGGTCTCTGCATCTGTTCTCATCTGCTGCCACAGAAAAGTTCTCTGGGGAAGACTGGGAAAGGCACTCATCTGTGTGTATAGAAGAGTATCATTAGGAGTCATTTTATTTGAACTACTCCTATTCTCAGGCCAGTGTTGTTTGATTTCCCCCACCCCCACCTTGATGTTTCTGGGCTTTCTAGTTTCTGGTCTTGGTTATCCAAGAAGTGTCAGTTATGGGTTCCGTCTCATGAGTGAGTCTTAAGTCAAATCAGACATTGGTTGACTGTTCCCACAAATCCTGTGTCATTATTGTTCTGGCATATCTTGCAGGTAAGACAGATTGTAGGCCAAAGGTTTTGTGGCCTACCTCTCTTTTGGTAGCCTTCGGGGTACCTTCCCACACTAAAGACACCAGAATGTGGGAATGAAGACTCCATATAAGCACCAGAAGGACGTCTCCATATTCAATGAGTCGTGTGGGTATTGTCCCTCAGCAATGCGGTCACACTGTCAGTCTGTAGAGAGCAACCATTGTCTTAGCAAGAACTTGAATTGTTTGGAGATATTCATATGACCAATAAGTCAACTGAATGCAGTTAATGAGAGACAGCCAGTTGAAACTCTGTATCCTTATGACTAGGGGACCTCATCGGCAACACCTTCATATATTTTAGGACATTTCCACTGTACTCACTCTCCATATCATCCCTCAAATTCCAGCTGTCTCAGTTCCAGCCCCTCAGTTCCAGCTGTTTCTCCCTGCATTTTCTCCTTCTACCTCATCTCTGTCCCTACCTGATCTTCCCATTCCCGTCCACACCCATTCCCAGTCCTCCCCTAAAATCTATTCTATTTTTCCATCCCAGGGAGATGAGATACAAGTGTCTACCGTAGACCCTTTCTCTATACCTCACCTCTATGGGTCTACAGATTGTAGTTTGGCTATTGTTTACTTAATGGCTAATATTTGCATATCAACAAGTACATACCACATTTATCTGGGCCTAGGTTTCCTTATTCAGAATGATTTTTTTTCTATTTCCATCCATTTGTCTACAAATTTCATGATGCCATTTTTTTTTATTGAGCTCTACATTTTTCTCTGCTCCCCTCCCTGCTTCTCCCCTCCCTCCTACAACCCTCTCCCAAGGTCCCCATGCTCCTAATTTACTTAGGAGATCATGTCTTTTTCTACTTTCTACTTCCCATGTAGATTATATCTATGCAGGTCTCTCTTAGTGTCCACATTGTTGTCTAAGTTCTCTGGTATTGTGGTTTGTAGGCTGGTTTTCTTTGCTTTATGTTTAAATATGAGTGAATACATGTGAAAATTGTCTTCCTGTGTCTGGGTTACCTCACTCTAAATAATGTTTTCTAGCTCCATTAATTCTTCTGCAAAATTCAAGATGTTTTTATTTTCTTCTGCCGTGTAGTACTCCATTGTGTACATGTATCACATTTTCTTTATCCATTCTTCAGTTGAGGGGCATTTACGTTGTTTCTAGGTTCTGGCTATGAAAAACAAAGCTGCTATGAACACAGTTGAGCACATGTCCTTGTGGCACAATTGAGCATCCTTTGGATATATACCCAAAAGTGGTATTACTCGGTTTTGAGGAAGGTTATTTCCTAATTTTCTGAGAAATCACCACACTGACATTCAAAGGAGCTGT
>JAQHUG010000063.1:1263002-1280734 GCA_028555095.1 Dicrostonyx torquatus
TGTTTAAATTTCTAAACTTTTCATTTCCAGAGTTCCCTCAGTCTGCGGTTTTTTTTTGTTGTTGTTGTTGTTGATTGTGTTTCCATTTTTCACGTCTTGAACAGTTTTATTTGTTTTCTTCTACTGTTTGTTTGTAGTCATTTTGGATTTGCTTAAAGGGGGCGAGATAAGGTGACTAGTATGGGGAGAGGAAGCTTAGGAGGGAAAGATCTGTGGGATCCACAGGAGATGTGGGAGGTGTGGGGTGGGGGAGGGAAGGCTGCAGCAGGCAGTTTGTTGCAGTGTCAGGGATGAGACAGGGGGATGGGTTTTGGAGGTGAGGAGGGAGTGGTCAGTATCTTCATTGGTTTACCTCTTTCCCTTTCCTGCTCAACTGGTGCGTACTCAGTGAATTGAATACTCCCCCCCTTTTTTTTTCCAAGGTACTCTGCCCTTCACTAAGCAATGCTTATTTGACCCAAGAAATCTCTCTGTCAAGCAGATGTTACTTCTTTTTGAAATACAGAGTAAGAGGTATGGGATGAAGGGAAGATGGCTTGATTTCTTCCTTTCCCAGAGGCAAAATATGAACAGGTGGAGGTCATCAGATAGTCAACATATGAAGGTCACTCTCTCATTGAGTCCCTGGTACTACTGTGAAAGATGTGGGGGGCCAGGAGAGGCAAGTGCAAGGCTGAATAGTGTTGTTGTTACCTCCCTTGAAGCTGTATTCAGCAACATTTGGCCACAAGAGTGCTTGAGGGACAATTATAAATACCAAAGATGGTTTTCATTAAGGGCCAAAGACTATCATCTGATATGAATTTGGTAGGAAGAATCACCTCCTGGTGCTTCTCCCACTAATGCTACTTTTCTTCTTGAATTTGTTTTCCATAACCTGACAAAAGAGAGGCTCTAGGCATACCATAAAGGCAAAGTAGCTGAGGTCTCTTTGGCATCAATCATGTGGCATTATTACTCCCCAATTTAGCTCCCCTTGTAAATATTTTCTAATAACGAAAAACTCAGAGAAGGGGCAAGCTTAGTGTGTTTTTGAGGAGAAGGAGTTAAAAAGGGACACTTCCTTGAAACAAAGAAAATACCCTCTGGTTTCTTACTGAACTGGATGCTGGCTAACAGTCTCACTCCGAACCACAACACACTGAGTCACTACTACTTTGCTGGAGGTTTCACTCTCGATTTGCTTGTGTTCATCAGTTTTCATTACTGTGATGAAATAGGCAGGGGGTGGGGAGCCTTAAAAGAGGAAGAATTAATTTTGGCTCCTGTTCAGAGTTCTCAACTCATGATCTGCTAGCTTTAATGCTTTGGGCTTACTGTGAGAGGAGCCGTCTGCTGTATAGGGCATGATGGAGCAAAGCTGCTTACCTCAACACTGCCAGGAAGATAAAGAAGAGGGAGGGAGAGGAGGGAAGGAGGAGGAAGTGTGTTTCTATCCTCCTTCTGTTTTGTTTCAGAAGGGGCCTCAGCTTATCGGAAAGTGCTGTCTATATGCAGAGTGTGTCTTTCTCAGGTGCTACCCCATACACCAGTCATCTCTGGAAATGCCCCTGCAGACACACCCAGACAGGTCTTTACTAATCCTCTAAGTGTCTCAGTCTAATCAAGTTCCAAATCAAGAGTTTCCATTACAACATTACAACAGAGATGGTGATGCACATCTGTAATCTAGCACTTGGGAGGCTGAGACAGGAGGATCAGGAGTGTGAGGCAAGCATGGGCTATATAGTAAGACCCTATCTAAAAAAAAAAAAAAAAAGAGGGTGGAGATTAGCCATCACTTTTGTTGACTGCCTGAAACTATCAAATCATCCTTGGCTTATAGTAAAAATTACTGCTGTGGAAATTAGCTTAAGATGTGTTACATTCTTTTATGCAGTGGGATATTTGTTTAATGATGTAAAGATGTATTCCATTTTTTATGTTGCATTTGTTTAACTCTGTGATGCTGTTACTTTGCTTGCCTAAAACACCTGATTGGTCTAATAAAAAGCTGAACAACCAGTATCTAGGCAGGAGAAAGGACTGGCATGGCTGCCAGATAGAGAGAATAAATAGAAGGAGAAAATAGGGGAAAAAAGCAAGAGAGGAAAAGGAGAGAAGGATCCTGGGGGACAGCAACCCAGCTACCTATCCACCCAGTCTGACATGAAATAAGAAGGAAAGAAAATATATACAGAAATAGAAAAAGGTAAAATCTCAGAGGTAAAAGGTAGACAGTATAATTTATGTTAAGAAAAGCTGGCCACAAATAAGTCAAGCTAAGTCTGGGCATTCGTAAATAAGACTAAGTCTCTGTGTATTTATTTGGGAACTGGGTAGCAGGCCCCCAAAAGAACAAAGAGTTAAAAAAAAAACCCAACAACATCCTTCCTGTGTTGTCTTACTGTACGTTCAGAAAGGCAATGGTTTAAACTGAAGCAGTAGTTTATCTGGGGGATACCGACTTACTTTATCTGGTCAGGAAGAGTAATCCGTACTATTATTAGGATGTTCACCATCATGGGGCATAAGTTGGCAAGGCATTTGTGAGAAGATATCTTGAGTACAGTTTCTGTGCTCTGCCATAGATTCTCCTGGACCATCTCTAGAAGAACGTGACTTCTCCAGCACCTTCTCAAACAGAGGCTGTGAATTACCCTTCAAAATGAGACATATCACTGATGCGGAGCTTGAAAGCATGCCGGCTAACCACTGCAGGAGAGCTAGTGTGTGTGTGTCCTTGGCTCAGTTATTTGTGCTCATTCACATACAGCATGATCTGGACCTCAAAACCACCTGGGATAGTCAGGGAGGGCAGTCACAGGTCACTGAGAGGGAGGACAGTCACAGGACACCGAGAGGGAGGACAGTCACAGGTCACTGAGAGGGAGGACAGTCACGGACACCGAGAGGGAGGACAGTCACAGACACTGAGAGGGAGGACAGCCACAGGACGCTGAGAGGGAGGACAGTCACAGGACGCTGAGAGGGAGGACAGTCACAGGACACCGAGAGGGAGGACAGTCACAGACACTGAGAGGGAGGACAGTCACAGGACGCTGAGAGGGAGGACAGTCACAGGTCACTGGGAGGGAGGATAATCACAGGACACTGAGAGGGAGGACAATCACAGGTCACTGAGTTTCAATGTATCTTGAATTTTCCCTTTGGAAACACGGTGCAGGTGAGAGACACAGAGGCACACCCATATCCCTCAGGTCTTACTGCTTCAGTGTTTTCCAGTATCTTCCAATGACTGTATCTGCATCTTGATGCTTGAAGTCTATATTTACAACCATGGGATTTATTATGTCCAAGATAAATGATCCCCCCAAGAAGTATCCTTTGACACTGAGTGATGGAGATGTCTCCCCGAAGCAGCCTCACCCTTCCGGTAGGATAATTCTGAGGTGCATGCTTTACACCATTCTCTAGAGCTGCCTGTAGAGTTAAGCTACAGTTGTCTACTCTAAAGTTGGCTTAATAATTCACTTTTTATTGGCTGTCTGTTCCTCCCTGATTCACTTCCTTTCTCTTGCTGGTATTTCTTGGGGTTATTTTCCACATTGACCATTTCCTTTCAGGTCTTAGTTTCCAGGTCAGCTTCTAGAGGTCCCCAAACTAGGAGAAGTCTCCAGCATTAAGTTAGTATCATTAAACAGACGGCCGGGGAAACATGAAGTGAGAGGCACACCTCCTCCCCTTTCTGCCTCTTCTCACTCAAGGCTGTGGGTACTGTGCTCAGAGATTTGTGGCCATGCCCTGCTCAGTGTAGAGCCCAGGACTGTGTAAACTTGTGAATGTATTGGGGAGTCTCCTCACAGTGGTATGAATTGTTGAATTACGGACTGTTGATAGTCATAGAGCGAGGCAGATGCTATGCTGGTTAGGCATGCAAGGGAGTAAGTAATCTTTGATCTGGAGTGACACCCCCAACTCTGTTCAGGCAACACTGATAGAAACTCTGTGGTCAAAGGTTTGGGAATCTCTAGATTAAACAGAAGCTGTTTTATAGTAGGACTCCTCAGGACCTTTGTAGGACAAAGTTCATTGTGAGTCTCTAAAAGAGGGGTCACATCTATGGTGTTTCCTTAGCCTCAGTGACTATAGACCTTTTGGGAAAACATCCATTAATTAATTAATATTCCACTTGAATAAGTTTGGAAATTGGTAACAGAGACATATTCTGCCTTCTAAATGCACATCTTTCAATTATGACTGTTTAAAAATAAATTCTGAACTTCATCCTAGAGTTTGAAATATCTTTTCTCCTCAATTCTTTGTGATGCCAGACTTAGTAGAATTCTTATTCCTCGTGACCTACAAGCTGCTGCTTTCGTAAGATCCAGCTCTGTTGGGCTTTACAGTCTCCAAGTGGCTTTCCCACAACTGTGGAGAGAGGTCTCATAGATCATTAACAGTGTGTGCTCCTGATCTGAAAAACTGAAATCTAAAGTGTCCCAAATCCCACCAGTTGATACTCAGCAAGTTTTGTGTTTTTGGAACATTCTGAATTTAGTGAGTTATTCGGGGGGTGGTGTGGGGGGTGGGGGAATATGCCAATCAAAATCTAAATGAATACTCCAAGACTTTGAAAATCTCTCAAATCTGTAAGTCTTAGGTACTTTGGACAAAGGCTCTTCAGTCTTCATTTGATCATAGGCTCCTTAGGGGTCCATTGCTGCAGGCTTATGGGTGTGAAGCAAGTCGAACACCTCTGTGCTCTCATTTTATCTACGGAGGTTGAATGTTGAGGAAATACTCGTTAACAGGATTCTCTACGACTTAGCAGGTTGAAGAAGTCATTGGACCAGGCCAGAAAAGAGAAGAATGAAAACACCTGAGCCCTCAGAGTATAACCTGCAGGGCCTTCCAGAAGCTCTGTGAGTCGGAGCTGCTGTTCTACAGAAGGCGGGAATCCTGGGGAAGACTAGGCCGTCTGAAGAAACTCTGCAAACGTTTTTTCATCCCCTACTTAGTGAACTGTACGACCCTGGAGTGAATTAACATAAACAATCAGCCCTCATTCCCGCATTTGTAAGACAGAGACGAGAATAACACCTCTCAGGGCTAGAGAGACGACTCCGCCCTTAAGAGCACTTGGTGTTTTGCACAGAACCTGCTCCAGTTCCTAGCACCCACGTGGTATCTCACAACCATCTGTAGCCCCAGTTCTAGGGGGTCCAAAACCCTCTTCCGGCTTCCTCAGGCACCAGGCAAGTACATGCTGCAGGTACATACATGCAGGCAAAACATTCATACACACAAAATAAAAACAGATACCTCTCAAATGAGGCTTTTTGGGTGTGCTGAGAATGAAGCTCAGAAGGCAGCCGTGTAGAGTAGGAATGACAGTTGCACGGGGCTGTAGCTAGCAGAATGTTATCTGTAACTTTTATTTGGGGACATTAACGAACAATTTAACAAAACGTGGACAGGGGTTTACTGGCATCTTGCTAGACCAGTGCTCTTTTCTGATGACTTTTGGTAATATGTTTGTTTTGTTCCTTTGTTTGGTTTTGTGTAAAACTGGGCTGAATTGTTTGTTTGTTTTCTCCCCAACAAACTAGAAACAAACAAATGAACAAATGGGAAAAGGACAAATTGAGAACGAGTGGAACAACAACCCCCAAACTCAAGCACTTTCCGTTTAGCTGTCTTGGGAAATTATGTTGAGAAGCCTATGTTGTGGTTTTAAATGGCACAGGAGTACCCGTCTTCTGTCCCTACCCTGAAGCCCCTGACTGTGATTTATATTTCTCTATTTTAAACTAGTGCAGATTTATGAGACTTTAAACACCATAGTTGCAGTTATTGGAGGTTTAAAGGGCTTAAGCAGGTCCAGCGGCACTTGGAAGCATGCAGGTTGTTTTAGAGATTTGTCACGGTTCCCATGCTGAAATTCACTTCTCAAGAATTCTCCTACTCAGCGTCTGAATCTATTTATTTGTGACTGAAGAGTGAATTTTCAGGATTTCTCAAAAGCAGGAAGAAATACACATCCCTTGACCTGGTGAGCTTTGTTTGGGTTTCCGGCACCTCTCCTTATTTCTCACCCAGCTGGCTGTCTTCTGGAGGTTTCCCTTTTCCTAGTCCTATCCTCACTCATATCTGAATTTTAATTTTCCTTTCTGTTCACTTATTCAAATGTTGAGCCTCTGACCCATGAACCTAAGGGGAATCAGAGGGGAGCCTGGTGCTTCCTTCCTGCTCTGGGCTCCTTGCTGACCCAGAGGGCTGCAGGGGTGGGACTGCTTCAGTAAAAGGGTGACACATCTCCCTGTTCACACCAGAGGGAGCAATGACTCTGTGACATCTAGAGTCCGGAGTTTCCAAATAGACTGTCCATCGAAGGCAAAGAAAACACAAGTTCTAGGCTTTTGGGTTTAGGAGAAACTGCACTGAGTGATCTTGAAAATACTTATGTTTGGGGTACAAGGTGAACTCATTCTTTGTCATATTCTAACAATCCTGGGAAGAGCCAACATTCTTCTTGCCATAATTATATTCATAAGCATCCTCATCTTGTTTCTCAGGTTTTTTCAAGGCTCAGTTCTATGCGCCCCGTCAAATCTGCGTGGGTGTAAGGAACATGAACTCATTTTAATATCAGCCTGAATCAGACATCACAGGAAGAAAATCAGAGAAGCAAGTCCAAAGCCAAATAAAAATAACTCCAAAGAGTACATATATACTCTATGATCCCACTTAGATGAAACTCTAGAAAAGACAAATCTAATCTAGTGACAGAAATTGGATTGGTGATTATCTCAGGTCAAAGAAGAGCAGGTTGCTTGAGACTTGGCACAAGAGAACTCTTTGAGATGCTGGAAGAGGCTCTGACTCAACTGTGCTGATGGATAGACTTAAAAAACTCTGGAAACTCTCTAAAATGCAGTTAAGGTGAGGGCAAACTAAGCTTTGGTTTTAAAAAATATATCTGTGTCCACATTTCTCTTCATCTACATTAGCAAAGATTATAGAGAGGTGAGTGTAAATCAGGATTCCCAGAGACTATGAGGGCTAATTGAACTAACCTATATTGTCCGTGTATATATATATATATATATATATATATATATGTGTGTGTGTATACACAAACACACACACATATATATGCACACATATATGTATGTTCTTCTTGCCAATAATTATGTTCATAAGCCTCGCATCTTCTCTCATATATATGTGTGTGTATATATGTGTATACACACATATGTATGTACATGGCACAGATAATCTAGAACAATAGATAAAGCACCCAAGTGGTTTCTAGTGATCAAGAACTTTGGAATGTTTACTAAGCAAAACTTGATTGACAGAGGCAGGGAGAGAGTAG
Source organism: Dicrostonyx torquatus (assembly GCA_028555095.1). Classification (NCBI taxonomy): domain Eukaryota; kingdom Metazoa; phylum Chordata; class Mammalia; order Rodentia; family Cricetidae; genus Dicrostonyx; species Dicrostonyx torquatus. Next base: position 1,270,324 of record JAQHUG010000063.1, read on the forward strand.
GCAGCCAAATAAATGCAGTAGCATAAGCCAGATCAAACATGGGGGGGGGAAGACAGCAAAAGAATGACTAACCACACATATGATAACAATTTGTTGACTTTGCAGGGTGAACTGTGTATGCCATGAAAGCACAGAGGAATTGGTGAGGTGGAACAGACATCCCCGGGAAACCAGACCAGACACCAAGTGGTCCTGGCATCTAGATGATAGGAAGTCTTTGCCATCTCCATCTTTCCCATATCCTTAATTAAAAATTTGATATCACTTAAGTCAGGCACCATGCCCTATGTATTCTGCTGTCCAAGTACCCACTTCAAAATTGGCCAGGCTCACCCAGAGGGTGATGTAACTAGATCAAGACATGGAATTAAGATTCAGTATATTGGATTTTTGTCCCTGCCATGTGACCTTGTGGGAAATCACTTATCTAGTCAATAAAATCAGCACCACCACAAAGCAAATAGTTTTCAAGATAGCCAGGACAGAGCGCTCCTGGTCTCCCTTTTCTCATTTGTAAATGCTCATTCTGGAATCTCTGCCCTATTCCAACAACTGAGCCAGCAGCTGGCATGAGTAATGATGTGGTCACGCTCAGAGAACCTCAAGGCCATGCCTCAATGATAACTCTGCTTAGGCTGTATGGCATATATAAGATTCCTTAACTTTTTTGGTCTGTTTCTTCCAAAGGGTGGCTCCAGGCCACTTAAAGCATCTCTGCTCTAAAAATTCCGTGGAAATAAAATTAAGTGTTTTAGTTTTGTTTGTTGCTCTTAAAAACCCTTCTAAGGCGGTTTTTGAAATTAATTCCTTATTGCTTCAAATCTCAAACTCACATATAATTATAAGTCAAATTAACATTTGATCTTATGCAGGGCAATAGGCCAAGTTTCTTTCTCTTTGTGTGTATGTCGTATTTATGTATGTATATATTCACGTAGGTGCATATGTGTGCGAGTGTGTGTGTCTGTAGGCTGAAGGTTGACGTTGGCTCTCTTCCTAGCTTTCTACCTTGTGCTTTGAGACATGCTCTCTCATTGAGCCCAGAGCTCACTGACTGGCTAAGCTATTTGGCTAGTGAGCTGCGGATCTGCTTGCCTCTGCCTGTCACTGACTGGGATTACAGATACATTAGACCCAGCTTTTATGTGGGCGTTGGGAATCCATGCTTCTGTGGCAGGCATTTTCATCCACTGAGCCATCTCCAGCTCCAGACCGAGGTATTTGACAAGGTTTTCTGATTCACAGTGTTCCCCTTCCCATCCATCCCCTGTCAGGCAATAATAACAAGTCAGTAGACACAGAATATTCCCTCCTCTCCAGTCCTCCTCACACTGTAAGCACCCAAAACTCTCCAGGGACTTTTTCAAGTGTGCAACATCTGCCTTCTTACAGATCAGACACCCACTCTCAGTCGAGAGTTCTAGGGTAGGATTCCAATTCTACTCTTGTCCATCTACAGTGCATGATTCAAAAAGCTTCCTTAGCCTTTCTGTGCCTCAATCTTTTCATCTGGAAGTGGGGATAGTAATATGTACTTTGAGTTTTTGTGTCATCTAAATATGATGATGGATTTGAAGTATGTGGCATGATGCCCTTAGGCATTCTAAAGCAATGGTGGTTGTTATTAAAGGCTGGCAGAGAGAAAGGCTGAGGAGTAAAGAGAAAAGTCCAGCACCCTCTGGGCACAAAGAAATCAGCTTTGCTTTTGCTGAGTAGCTGCTGTTGCTGTGTGTATGGGGGGCGGGTAATAGAATTTTAGAGTACTAAGCTAAGGAGTGTATGTAATTTATCTGAGAGGACTAACATTCTAAGTGGGTAGTAAATCATCCATATGCTCTTGACCCAAGACCGGGAGGGTTTTTCTCCTTAACCTAGTATCCAGCCATTAGGAGGAGTGCCCATGGAATAACAGTGGAGATATGTCAAGCTCTAGTCCACTATGATGGCCGAATCTGCACATGTCACCATCCACCTTCCCCCAGGACAAGTTGACATCTCTGGCCCTCTCCAAAACAGGCACCATTCCACCCGACAGGTCAGAGTCAGTGTCAGCAAGGGGCTGAGAATCTGGAGATGAAGCTTGCCTGTCGGTCCAAGAACAACAGACAACTGGCTCAGGCTGCAATTCCAGTTGGTCGGAATTTACAGCTGGCTGAACAATGACCACATTCATGAACTGAACTTCTGCTTACCCTCCTCATCCAAAGCCCTTCATCTTTCCTCCAAACAGCCAGCCAGCTGTGCTCTGAGAGCATGGTGCTGTTAGCACCTGGAAGTGCAGGATGGCCTTGATTATATGCAACGAACTCTGACATGCCTGATTCGAAAATGGTGATAGAGGAGGCTCAAGTTAAAATAGAGCCCCACACTGGAGGAGGACACATCAATTCTTTCATCTGCTTTATAGCTAGTAGCAAGTAAGAGACCATTGGGGGTGACCAATCATCCTGGTTTTCATGGGACTTTCCTGCTTTTAGCTATGAACGGTCTTGTGTTTTGGGAAAGCTGTAAACCCATGGCAACATGGAAAATTAATTGTCTTATATGTGGCTCATAATTGGTGGCCAGGAAATTTGTCAATAAGTGGATAGCCAATAAATTTGTCAATCAAAAGAAATACATTAAAGTTTGGTGATGTAGCAAAACAGTAGTAGTGTGCTTGCTTATGTATGAACAAGGCCTTGGGTTCAATAAACAAGTGATATGTATGGAGAAATACATTCAATTAACATTAGTAATGTAATTGGAATTATAATTACAAATAGATGGCATTTAATAGGTATGATTAGAGGTGGATCTTGTTGAAACCAGTGCACTGGTGTAATGATGTGGAGCTCTGCTGTGCTGGTTAGTTTTATGTCAACTTGGCACAAACTAGAGTCGTCAAAGAGGAGGGAGCCTCAATTGAGAAAATGCCTCCATAAGATTGGACGGCAGCGAGCCTATATGGCATTTTCTTAGTTACTGATTGATGTAGGAGGGCTCAGTTCAATGGGTTGAAGTTCCTGGATTCTATAAGAAAGCAGGCTGAGCAAGCCAGGAGGAGCAAGCCAGTAAGCAGCACCCCTCCATGGCCTCTGCATCAACTCCTGCTCTTAGATCCCCACCCTGTTTGAGTTCCTATCTTGAGTTTCTTGGATAATGAAAAGTGATATGGAAGTGTTAGCCCATTAAACCCTTTCCTCCCCAAATTGCTTTTTGTCAAGGTGTTCTATCATATTAAGACTAAGACATTAAGACATATGGTTTGGGCGTTTTGGTAACCTTCTTATTTTGGTATCTTCTTTTCATCTTAGTTTACACAACAAGGCAAATGGTCATCAACTCTGCACTATTTCCAAATCATCAAAACATGAGTAGGATTTCTAAAATCTATTTTCTTAATTGTCAACTTTCTCACCTTATCTACATAGAAGCCAGATACAAAAAAGTTGACTTGGGGACAAGGATAGAGAAGAAATACTGTGGTTAAGAGAGACAGGGGAAGACCAGAATGGGAGGATTAAATGGAGAGGGAATAAAAAAAAGGGGGTGTGAGGGTGGAACTACTGAGAAGGACAACAAATGCTAAGGGCTATTTGAGAGCTCTTAGAGAAACCTACTAGGTAGAAGCCTCTTTAAATATATGGAAGAAATTTAAATGGAGTCACTGAGTAACGGAGGAGACAAAGTTCCAACGAGATATCTTTTACCACAAAGCAAAACCTCCAGTGCCAAGAATGGGCTACATCTAATTAAACTGTTGGCTTAAGGGTCCCCAGGATAACCCTCAAACATCCAGGCTATTGCCAACACGATTATCTGCTCTCTACAAACTGATAGTTAAGTCTATTGCTGAGGACAACCCTTATATACCTCATTACCTGTGGAGAAGCTGAGCTGGTGCCTAACTAGAGCCTTAACCCCTGCTGATGAGTGTTCATGGTACTGGAAGCTACTCTGAATGCTGCCATAAGAGAAACGGAAACATCAAAGAGCCACAAATCCTGTGCTCTACAGTGGTGACTGCCTGCATGATGCGCTAGTGCAATACTGGCACAAACACTGGGAGAACAACTCGCCTCTGTCTGATTGGATTTAGGTCCACTCCATAAGATGGGACCCATGACTGACACTGCTTGGTGACCAGTAACCTGAGACCAGGTAGGCCATGGGCCTAGGAGAAAACCAAACACTACTGTTCTGCTGAAAGAGCACAGCAATGAAATGACTCCTAATGACATCCGCTCTACTCAGTGTCTTGCTCAGCCTCCTGCAGTAGATGGGAACAAATGCAGAGAGCCACAGCTGGACAATGTGCAGAGAGTGAGAGACCCTGGACCACTCAACATTATATGGGCTACCTTCATCAAATACCTCCCCTTAGAGCTCAGATCTATGCAGAAGAGGATGCAGAAAGATTGTAAAAGCCAGAGGGGAGGGGTGACACCAAGGAAACAATGTCTTCCAGACACAGTAGGGCCAACACACATATGAACTCACGGAGACTGCGGTGGGATGCTCAGACCCTGCACAGGTCTAAACCGCAGGTCTCAGCACTGAGAGGGGGAGGTGTACACAAGCTCCCCCATCTCTAACCTTTCTCTAAGTTTCAAAAGAAACTGGTTACATAGAGTAGATACACTGAAGAGTAGGCCCCAAACCCACACACACAGAATTAATTCAATGGTACTTTTGGAGATTTTTTTGGTCTCATATTGCTTTGCTCAGGCATTTTTTTCACCTTTCTAGTCTTTTGCTTTTATGCTGTTTTCCAATTGTGTCTTTTTGTGACTTGTGTATGTGTGTGTGTATGCAGTTTTTGTTTTCTTTTAAAAACTCTGAGGTTTTTTTTTTTTCTGTTTTCTAAAGAGAGAGAGAGAAAGAAAGCATGAGGCAGATGGGTGGGCGGGTGAATACTTGGGAGGAGCTGGGGGGAGGGGAAACTGATCAGAATATATTGTATGAAAAAATATTTTCAATGAAAAAGGAGGAAGAAATACTGGAGTAATTAGTCTCCTCGGGCCACCCGTGGTGTATAACACCGGAAGGTGTATACAATTTATGTCCGGTGTTACACACTCCTTCAAGGCTGCTGGAGAAGCTTCAAGATTCACTAACATTTTACTCCCCCTTTGCCTTTTGCTTCACTATCTGTAGTCTGAGGCTTTACTGCCTCATGTCCCCAAAATGATGGCTCCACTGGAAGCCTCATCTGTGTGGATGAGGGAAGAATAAAAACTATAAAAGAAGGGAGGAGAGGTAGGGAAGAATCGAAAGGTATAATGCTTATATGAGGAGCCATATATGCCAGCCCCCAGACCCTGGCAGAAGCTTTCTTCTGTCATATTTTACAATGAAGAGCAGGCAGGCTTTATGGCCACCACTAGCTGCAAAGGAGTCTGGAATGGTATGGTAGTCTGTAGTGAGAAGGCAGGACAGGGTGTGCTGGGGAGCATAGTCGGCTATACTTGTGCCTTTGAGCAGAAGCCCATGAATGGAGGCGAGCCAGGCACTGCTGAGCAGTGAGCTCTGCAGTTGTGTGTTTGTGTAATAGGGCACAATGGTGTGGGCTGCAACTGTGTGTTTGTGTAATCAGGTCATGATGGTGTGGGCTGCAACTGTGTGTTTGTGTAATCAGGGCATGATGGTGTGGGATGTTTTACAGGGTGTGGAGAGGAGAAATCTGAACAAAATATTGGGAAACTATGAGCCAAATGCAAGAGTCATAGCTCTCATCTAAAACTCTGGAACAGCCTGTGTTTTGTCTTAAATAGATGACGTCAGTATTCCCAGTCTCCCTCTCCTTTCTCATGATATCCAGCACCTGAAGAGAGGACCGCCACTCTCAAAATTGTGCATGCTAATATCAGAACAGATGATGGAACGCTTAAAGGATATTCTTTTCTTGTAATTCATCTGTTAACGGCATTTCAGCTTTATTATTTATGTGTTGATCAACTCCGCTCACTCTTTCAGCCTCTATATTATATCAACATTCTTACCATGACACAATTGTAGTTTTACATTTTATTAGATACTATAGGAAATCAAAATAATCTCTATACTGACACATAATGCAAATCAAAAATATATATGTGGGTATATAAATATAAATAAATATATACACACATTCCTATGGATATATGTATTGACAACTAGTACTCAATAATTCTAAAATAACTCTATTCACATCTACCCTCATTTTCCTCTTTGTATTTCCCATTTCATTCAGAACAGTCTTTTTGAGTCAGAACTCTTTAGCTTTGCAGTTCCTTTAGAATCCTGGAGCAACTTTACTTTTGTTAGTTCCTGAAAACAATTAGAAGAACAAAAAATAAATAAATAAATAAATAAATAAAGGAAATCCACGAAAGTCTGCTATTATCATTAATAGGGGAAATCACAGTATTATTATTACTCTCAGTTGGGAGTCAGCTAAGAGTTGTTTGGCGTGACTGCCAGATAGCAAACAGTTTTGACTTTGCCATGCGGTCTTTGTTGGTCTACACCTGGGCATGTCTGTGTACCAATAAATCTTTATTTACTTCGGAGACACTTTATTTACTTGGGAGACACTGCCGCAAGCGAACATCAGGAAAAGCCTCCTTCTATGTCTCTCCTACATCTCAGTCCCTTCTTGTTGTATGCTACAAAGCATATTCCTTCTTTTTTTTATATATGTATAAACGCTTGGTCTGCATGTATGTCTGTGCTTCATGCCCAAAGAATTCATAAATGGGTGGCAGATCCCCTGGAACTGTAATTACAGATGGCTGTGAGCTGCTCAGTGGGGGCTGGGAACCGAACCCAGATCCTTTGGAAGAGCAGCCAGTGCTCTTAACTGTTGGGGCATCTCTAAAATCCTGGAAAACGTCTTCTTGAAGGATGTTTGGTGGATCCTCCTCATCTCTTGAGGTGGCACTTTAGAGAAAACTGTGCTTGTTCTTGGGTCTACTTGTTGGCAGAGCCCCTCCTGGGCTGCTGTGTCACATGCCTGGCTATCTTAAGTATGGCCAACTCTGCTTGGGAAGCTGACAATGTGCTTCAGTTTGGCAGCTGTGGGATTCTACTGGCTTCTTTGCACCCGAATCACTGTCAAGATTAAAGAGTCTTCTCCTAGGCTAGTAAAGTCTATTTGCATGTTCTTTCATCATTTAGATGCCCCGAGCCATGCTGAGGCTGTCAAGGAGCACAGACGTAGAATCTCCGAGAACAACTTCCTCGGGGTCTGTAGGAACTCTGTTACCATTTCTCCTCCACCAGCTTTCACATTTCCTCATCCAGGCCCTGTTTTCTGGTCTGTCCATGCTTCCCTGACCAGGATGAGAGGGAACAGCCTCTAACCACAGCAGGAAAGATTAACAGGAGAGACAGGAAGAACTTTGGGACTCTTGCAACTGTATGTCCAGCAAGGCCTCAGCCAGGGGATGTTTTGCTGTTCTTTTGGAATTGTTAAAAGAACAGGACGGATTACTTCCTATCCTCACTCTGGACAGAAAATAGTGTGACACAGGAAGCAGCTTTTTGTTAGAAACTTCCTGTGCGATGTGGACTGAGGACTGGGAATCAAGATTGGAAACCCAAATAGTTTTTTATCACCTGACACTCTCAGGTATGTCTAATTTCTATATGGGCCAACCCGCCCTTATTTATCTGTCCATATGATTTATTTTTCTTTTAATCAATCTTTTCCATTTCATCACTTTACCAAATGGTTGGACAGTTAGTATAGTGCCTTTGAAATTTAAGTTCACCATGGCAGTTATATAATCTCAATTTTTGTAATCCCAGTGACTTGGGAGCCTGAGGTGGAAAGATCATTTGAGTTTGGAAGTTGGAGTCCAGCTTGCACAACACAGAGAGACGTCAAGATCTTGTCTCAAACCCAGAACAGAACAGAACAGAAAAAAACAGAACAGAACATCTGAGAGTTGGGATAGGCTGGGCTCGGATGGCGTTAGAGAAAAGGGACAACTGGTGACTTTTAGAAGGAAAGCAGTGGCTTCATGGTGGTGTGAATGCAGGGAGACTGGGGCATGGTGCGTGGGGTGAGGGGGGCAGGAACTCAACACATGCCTCAAATTTTACACTGTGCAACTAGAATAATAACAACTGGGAAGTGAGTAGAATGTCCGAGTGGGTAATTCATCCACGGGAAAGTTAATGGAGATGGACAGAAAGCCTTTTATCTCATTTGCTCTTGTTGCTTCAGCCTGCTCCTAGCTTTCCCATCAATATTCCTAACTCCCCAGCCCTTACCCAGGCTGTGTTGACAGTTCTAATTGCTGATTAGACATTAACCACAGGGTTCCATCATCACTTCAGACCACTCACTTAAGAGGGATATATGTTTTAGGGAAACATTGCAAAAACTGAATTCTGGGGTCTTGCTGTGCGACTTTGGACAAGTCATTTCCCCCTCTACCTTACAGCTGTCTCAATGAAATTAGATTATGTAAGATCTTAGTTAAATTTCCCTCTTGGCCTGGAGAGATGGCTCAGCTGTTAAAACTAGGCTGACACCCAAAAATATAAATTTCCCTCTTAGATTTTTCCCATTGGTTCCTCCTCCTCATTTTCTTTTTCCTGTTGTCATGATGCTATTCTCTAGTTACCTTGACTATCCCAGGAGGCATCTGGGATTTCTCTCCTCCCTGTTTCCTGCCTACTCCTACTACATTCCATATGTAAACCCCCAACACATGCTACTGCTTCTTCCTTCTTATTTTATCTTTTCCATGACTTCCAGAGATTTCCATTTCAGCCCATGGCCACATCCTTGGAGAGGTACTTGACGTCTCCTCTCAGGATAATTCTGTGCTTTGAACTCTTCTTGCCAGCCTTCTGCGCACACCTACTTTCCTAAAACACTTATTCCATCCTACCTCACACTGTCCCTCCACAAGTCTTTATAGGGGGCTGAAGAGAAGGGGGCGCTTGTCGAGACTTCTAGAGCCTTTCCCCCCTTAAACACAAGTATCTGAACATCTCTGTTTTCAATTCTACCCTGACATTCATATGTGACGTGTAAAATTTTTTTCAGGGCAATAATTCCTTCCTTCCTTCCTTCCTTTCTCTCTCTCTCCATCTATCTTCCTTCCTTCCTTCCTTCCTTTCTTTCTTCTTTCAGGACATAAAAATTGTAAAATTGTATGTAATAATCTGTAGGATAATTTGTACTTCCTTATTGGCACATTTATTTCTTTGTCTCATTTATTTTTTTGTTTTCCGAGACAGGGTTTCTCTGTGGCTTTGGAGCCTGCGCTGGAACTAGCTCTTGTAGACTAGGCTGGTCTCGAACTCACAAAGATCCACCTGCCTCTGCCTTCTGAGTGCTGGGATTAAAGGCGTGTGCCACCACCGCCCGGCTATTTAAAACATTTTAAAAGCATCTCTATTGAGGTACAGTTGACATTTGGCAAATTATATGCATTTAAAGCATACATTGGATCAAATTGACGTCTGCATATAACACCACAGTCAAGATGGCATCCATCACCTCGAAAATGTCTTTATTTCTAATTGCAATCCTATCTTGCAACCTCTCCTCCCCTGGACTCCCACTGTGGTCTTCTCCAGACAGTCATTGATATGCTTCTGTCAGTGAAGGTTACTCTGCTCAGTCTGACTTCTGCCACTCAACTAATTATTTTGAGACTTATCCAAATACTGATTAGCATTATATTATATGGATATATCATAATTTGTTTATTCAATCACTTGCTGATGGATTTTTGGATCACTTCCTGGTTTGGGGCTATTATAAATGAAGTCACTGTGAACATTTTTGTACACGTCTTTGCATGGGTATTTTATTTCTCTTAGGTAAATATCAGGAGTGAAATGATTGGTCACATGGTAAGTGTATAGTTAACTATTTAGGGAATTGCCAAACTAATTTCTGAAGTCATTGTGCTGCTTCACACTTGACAGAAGTGAAGGAGAGTGCCATTTCACATCCTGTCCACATCTCCCTGGCCTCTAAGTTTCTACGCTCTAGTGATGATTATATAACATTATATTTAAATTTGCAATACCCTAATAACTAATGGTATTGCCTAGTTTTGTGTCCTTATTTTTATATATGTATCTTTAAAAGTAAGTGTCTATTTGAATATTTTGTCCTTTTTTCAGAATTGAACTGTTTCTTTCTTCCTATAAAGGTTTCAGAGTCCTTTGTGTATTCTGGAAAGGATCCTTCACCAGACACGAGATTTTCAGATATTTCTCCTACTTTATGTCTAACAGCAATGTCTCCTGAAGAGGAGAACTGCTGGATTTTGATAAAGACAAATCATCATTTATGTTTAGGGATTATGTGTTGTAACTGTTGTAATTAATGGGGGAGAGGTGTAGGTTGTGTTCCCAGTGCCTGGCTCCCAGCCCCCAGCCACTGGCTCGCTCAGCCGCTGGTTGCTTGCTTATGCCC